>MU159449.1:12171-72421 GCA_015888305.1 Antheraea pernyi | reverse complement strand
CTGTCTTGTGGATTTATACTTCAAGATGAATTATTTATACGTTTAACAGCGATTTAACCGCGCTCGTGTTTGTTATGTGTCAGTTTGTGTATGGTTATCTTTATATATATTTTTTTTCTGTACGTGTGTATGTCACTGAACTCCTCCTAAACGGCTGGATCGATTTTGATGAAATTTTGTGTGCGTGTTCCAGTGGATCCGAGAATGGTTTAGATTCAATTGAACCCGGTAGGTGGCGCTGCGGTTGACTTTTAGGATTTTTTTTATTATCAAGGCAGGACAATGTCCGCCGGGCCCGCTAGTGAGATTATATGTTTGTATCTTATATGATCACTTTTAGAAGCTCTTCAGTGTTATTATAAGTTTGAAGCCATGAATGGATCTTGTGTCATGCATCCCATGTGTTACAGTTCTTAATGTTACAGTATATAGTAACATAATAAATATATCTAAATAACTTTAAAATCTACACGTTAATGCACACATTACGGCCCAAGGGGAATTCTCTAATACGAAAAATGCATTATCAAATATTTAAAGGAACATAACAGCTTATGCCATCAGTTGACTAGTCCGGTGGAGCTGTTAAGACCTTGCTAGGTCAATAGCGTAGACAGTTCGAAAAAAAATCATCAGCTGGCAAAAAAACTCCAAATAAATCTCTCAGGTGCTGAAGTTTCTAACTAAAACACCGGAGGTCGTAAACAGCCTCTACGCTTTTATTATTGTTCATTGCCAAGGACTCTTTACTGACTTGTAATTTGATCTCATTTACAAAACACACGAGCCACCTTCTTGTCGATGATAAATTTTGATTTATACAATAGAAAAAGAGGAAAGAAAAGCGATGTTTGATACTATTTAACGAAAACTTTTATATAAAAAAAAGTCGTAAGGACTATCGACCGAAGTGAAAAGTAAAAAAATAGAATTACTGTGTTCTTTTTCGAATTGCTAAATCATTTATAGTCAGCATTATTTAAATATATTAATTTGTAAAATTAAATTATTAACATTATGCTGGTTTTCATATCTATTGGCACTCCGAACGATAATAATACATTTATATACAGTTTACTGCTTAATCAAATAGGTGGACTGCACAAGCTCAATACAAAATATCAATATTAAATGTAAACATGCAGCTATAATACGCGTCGGTAGTCTGGCGCAAGCGCAATATGTCACGAGCATGTCGAGGTCATCGGTGACGCCAACACATAAGATTTTTTTTTAACCAATACAAAATATCAATATTAAATGTAAACATGCCGCAATAATACGCGTCAGTAGTCTGGCGCAAGTGCAATATGTCACAAGCATGTTTCAATACAAAATATCAATATTAAATGTAAACATGCAGCTATAATACGCGTCGGTAGTCTGGCGCAAGCGCAATATGTCACGAGCATGTCGAGGTCATCGGTGACGCCAACACATAAGATTTTTTTTTAACCAAAAACTCGCTCAGCGTGTTTAAAAATACTTTCACTTCAAAAATTATGGGTGGCTGAGTTATGTTCTTTTTTTTTCACTTCTAGTTTCCTCTGATGTGGTAGTCAGAGATTTTGCTAGTCTTCTTATTTTGTTAATCATTTCTATTCTGTATTTTCTAAGTGTTTTCGGATTTATTTATTTTCTTGCATGTTCTTACTATTGTTTTACAAAATTTGCTGAGTTCTTCTCTTTTTTCTTTTTCTTCCATTATCTCATGTAGTGATTTTTCTGTAATTTGAGTTTCCAGTTTTTGTTCTAGTTCGTATCTTTGTTTCCCAAACACCGGGCATTCTAATAGAAGATGGATGGCTGTTTGGTTTTTGTCTGTGTCGGCTGAGTTATGTTATGAATGGTTTACACTGTACTTAGCTTAAATAATATAAAATTTGATCCGCTCCAGCGTTATCTAGTGCCGATCTAAGTAGAATAGTATAAAAATCCCTACAAAAAATATCTTACGGCTGTCAACTTTTTGACGCGTACCAAGTCGCAGGCGTCCACTAGTCTTTTGTTGAATCGACGTCAATGCATCAAATTATATCTCCCTGACAGTTTCAAGGTCAAATCATTCTCGTTTCATTACTGAAATACATATATTCATGTAATACAATAAATATACATATCTGTGTGTTGGTAGAGGTTTTAATAGATTTTAATACTCACGTGAAACTAGTTGGTGCCTGCGAATACATTCACATCACAACGACTTTGTTCTTTCATCTAAACTATATATTTTATTTTATATTACAATAAGTATAATTATTTTCATTTAAAAATGGCCATGACTACATAACTCAGAATTGAAAAATACAAATAAGTTTTTGTAAAGTAAATATGTTTATAAAATTAAATGTTATATCAGAATGCATATTATACAGTAACAGATATTTTTCTACAAATTTTAAACCGCGCGCGTCGTTTTTAATCTTTCTGTAAATTAGTAGCATTTTATGAATATAGGTTTATTCGACATCTGTGAGTAAGATATATCCAAAAGGAGAATCTATTATGGATGAATTAAAACGCAGCTTTTATATATAGTAATGGCTGAACTGTTACCACTATAGATAACGCTGTGTTAGTTTACTACAGATATTCACGCACTTCACGCTTCATTTATGCGCCGGCCGCTGAACGCGAGAGTCGTGTACCAAAATGGAGAGGATTTCGTTTATAATTCTTTGTGTGTGCATCACCTTATCTTATGGCGAGGTACGTCACCTTAAATTTTGTTCTCTCTGTCATTTGTTATAAATAATATTTAGAATTATAATTTAATGCATGCATTATTTTTAATCGGGTATCTGTGTATTTTAATTATTATTTGATAATAACTTTATTGTGTGAGATTATTATAGTTAATTGAAAAATATTATATTCTGCCAATTGAATGTTTTGGAGTACCTACTTTAAAAGAAAAAATATTTTTTTGATACCTTATAGTTATTTTATATGATTTACTAAAATTATAATATAATTATGATTGTATTAAGAGTTAATTATTGATTAATTAATTGATAATTTAAGAGAAAATTCTTATAAAAAAATATGTCTTTATTCTACGATTTGTGATTTTAAATTTGAAAAACAAAATCGAATTACCTCTTGCATACCATGGAGTTTTTATTAAAATGGACAACATTTATATTATTTATACGAAAGAACGTAAGGAATTGTGTAAACCTTATTTATACTTTTACGCCTTTATCTTTCATGGGGTCAAATAATTTTTATTTTATCCATATGTAATATATGGAAAGGCTAATTGAGTAATGTCCAAAAACTGTCAATTACTTTTTATTAGGTGTCTTTTTGCTATATTAGGTCGCAGAATTATGTTATTTGCACAAAGTCTGGACTCTTTTTTATCTCTCGGAATTTTTAACCTACTTTTCATTTTAATTTTCGAACATCTGATGGAATAACTTTACTAAAAGAATGTCTATATGCGTATATTAAAACAATTATAAATTAATTAATTGTAATATTACAACGATAAACTTATTTCGACTTTTATAAAAATTACAATTAAAATATATTATTTTCGAAATACGTGAGATACATAATTAGGTATTAAATCTTCACTTATTATGTACTGTACATTTATTATAAGGATAATTTAAAATATATTAGCCTAACGGTTACTCTATTTAATTTATTGCCATATGTCTCAATAAATTATAATTAGTGATTGAATAATACCTGGCAAAGCAGTTCGACATGCAAAAACACGTGTGTCAACAAAGAAATAATATCAATATTACAAATATGTAATTCAAATGATATAATAAATACCAATACTTTTTAAATTAGAAAATTTTACTATCTAACTGAAAATCAATTTTATCTGTACAAAAATAATCCAAAATAAAGATAGCGTCTATTCTTCGAGGAGGAAAAAAGTTACGTTTCAAAATAAGAAAATGAGTCACCAAAATACACCAAATGCAAAACGGTCAGTGCGATGACCTCGTTTGTTTTCTCTCCATCTCTCTCTTACTTGTCAGAAAGGGAACGTGTTTGTTTTCTCTTTATCTCGTTCTAACATTCCCTTGTCTAGGAGCCCTTCGTCCCAAATTTCCGATGCATAAGGCCGACTTGTGATCTGTCACGTACGCCACTATATTATAATTTATACATCTTTTGTCCTTAAAACTTTCTCTAATGTCCATTTTTTGTCCTTTGTGAATATATAACTCAAATATTTTAGAAGATATATATAAGAAACTTATGTAATTGTTATGTAATAGTTTAAAATTACGCTTTCGAGATAATCCAAGATACTAATTGCTTTTTTTCCAATATGGCACAGATAAAATTTAATCCATTTAATTAGCAAAACTAATTATAATTGCTAAATATTTCATAAAGCGCTTAAAAAGGTCTATTGATTGTTTTTACTCATTATTAGGTTTCTGATCTCTTATAATGAGGATACGATTTTATAATAATTTGAGATTATGATGTAGATATTATCTAGAAATATAGATATTTCCCCTATTAAGTTACGGACACAGATACAATATAGTACTCATTATTAGCTTCTCTATTAGCAACTCTGTTTCTAATTGCTAATTTAAAATATTTTTTAAAGTAACAGTATCTGAAATAAAGAACTATTGTTTTAAGTATACTATTATATAATTAATTTACTTGATATTGCAATTATTTGCAAAAAACATGTAGGAATTGTGTTGCAATGGAATTATATATTATTTAACAAATCATTTGTTTTTCTATAGGTCACCCATTACAGGGCCGGCGTGATACAAGACTCGAGTAGGAATGTTGATTTCAATGGATACCTACCTCTTATCTATGATGCTGGAAAGTCGGTAAGAAAATAATGATTACTTAAATACGTTTTAATAATTGCATCTACCATTCTTTTATATTTAAAATGAATAATCAATAATTTGTCTAATTTCTTTCGCCATTATGATTAATAGGATTTCCCGACGGTGACATCTTAGCAATTATGCTATTTTTTAATGGCTTTTCGTCATGAATCTTCAAAAATCTTTTTGCATTGATCACCTGCGTTATATAAGCGGCTCTTATGAATAATTTCATGTGTTTAGTTTAGTTTGTTATATAGTCCGTCAGTCGGTCTTAAGTTCTTTATTAATTCTAACTATTAATATAACCGAGAATGTGACTTTGTTTCCTTGTTTGATTTGATATACTCCTCGGGGACAGTACATTTTATTTCTGAATGAAAGGTGCCCATATCCCTTTCTGTACTTCAGATAATGTGTAAGCAACATTTCTGCGTTATAAAGAAACATAGACATTCGAGTTTATAATATTAGTTACTATGGCACCACCTTCTAATCTATCATTATCTATCTGAAATAACTTTCGGATGCTTGATTTTTATTCAATATGATTTGACACTTATCATTATATTTGGGCTAATTTACGTAATATCTCCATAAAAAATAATTTGTGTGTTAATGTAATGCAGTTGCATTATTGAGTAAATCTTTGTTTTTTAAATTAATTAATCATGCATGTGCACAAAATGTGAGTGTTTGTTGTTTGTCCGGATAGAAATTTAAATTGACTGAACCAATTTCGACAAAACTTTTACACGGAGAAGCAGGAGTTTTCACAGTCCTCACCTAGGGGTCTTACAGATTACCTCTCACAAAAATCCGACGTGAAATATTAATACTTACATTGTTGCATTTCGTTCGGTCAGTGAGAGCGTCGGAGGACCCCACCCCTTCAACTAAATACAGGCTGGAAACGCACTTGCGATTCCCATGGTTTTGCTAGTGTCTATGGACGGCGGACAGCGGTGGCCACTTAACATCAGTTGCCCCGCCTTTTTGTTTGCCTCTTATGATGACATACAAAAATAAGGCTACATATAATACATAGAAGTTAGGCAGTGTTGATAAAATTCAACAGAAATAACATACAATTATTCAAAAGTTTATATAGTTGGAGTACTATTGATAAAATAAAAAGTAAAATAGAAAAAAATAACGAAAAAATTATATATGTATATAATTAAAAGTCGTAAATACTAGCTAAAAACAAGGGAAAATATATTTTCTATATAAATGAATGAAAATGTTTATATTGTTTTAACAACAAAGGAAAAGTTCCAACAAAGATATGTTTATAAGCGAGTATATAGGTAAATAACCTCTGGCTCTAAAGACTAACAAAGACATGATTCAAATGCGTAATTTTTTTTTATGATAAAGGAAAGATCAGGTAAAATGAAAAGTTCTTGGCTCACGTTCATAAGAAATTTGTTCTATTTGTTCCTTTGTCGAATAAGAACTATATTGTACGTTTTTCCTTTTAAATATCTTTGTTACACTTTTACGCCTTAGTTACTCAACCGATGATTATGAAAGTTTTGCATACACGTCGCCAGAAGAATAAAAATCACCATAGAGTACAAAAATGTGATGTTCCCAAGAGGTACGACAAATTAAATATACATATATTAACGCTAGCAAAACCCCGCGAGCAGAAACTAGTAGACTATAGTCTATAAAGTTGTTTAAAGTGGCCAAGTGGGAAGTGTTAAGTAAATTTGAAAAAATCCTGCCTTCTGACATTTATCTTGGCATTCGCTACGTTAACTGTTAGCAGTTACAGGAAGATAATCTATGTTTTATCATTTATACAAACTCGGGCCAAGCCGCGGGCAACCTCTAATCTGTCTGATTGTCATGGTCCCTACAGTTCGTATTTAAAACAATTATTTCGGTTTCTATATATCATATCTCGTTTGGTGAACTTAGTCGAAGAGGGTTGTCAGATGGACGAGTGATATTTTAATTTAGATCAAAGGTTGCCAGACTTTCTTGACATTGACCACTTTCAAAATATAGCTGGTTCCGGTGGATCGCCTGCAGCTACAGTTTCAACCGTATTCCCAAAACTCGACAAAAAGTCGTAAAGTTGAGATCTAACTTTGGAGGTTTGCGTTGTACAGTTTTTGCAAGCTCAGCTCCAAATGTATTATTTATTTATTTATTATTATCTGCATACATTGAGCTCCGCTTACGAATGTTGAACCCCTCATTGTTTTGTCACGCCAATGTTGACCCCGTCGAGTCTCATGGACCCCTGGGCGTCCACCTGGACCACTTTGGGAACTGAGAATATAGATGAACCTGGAGAATACTCCGTAAACATGTTACAGTTGCATTGCAACGTTATTGACCCTCATTATAATGAGTCCTGACACAGATAACCTTGTTTATTTATCTGTGGGTCTGAGTATTTGCATTAGTCTTTTGTATTGGTTCCAATAGGTTGTATTCTTTAGTTCGGAATTAGAAATGCTAAATTGTTCATTTTTTTCCAGGGTGTCGACATAATTGTACTGCCACCTCCAGAACGGTCTAACGTTGAAAGCAGTTACGATGAGGTAAGATTTTTTTCCTCTAGTTGTGTATTTGTTACTCGATTTCGCAGAAAGTGGTTAGAGTTTTTCAAGTGTATGTCCTTGCCTCGCTCTGTGACGCGAAATTGTTTGACGAATTTTTATATATGAGATCTTCTGAATGACCTCTGCTGTATAATGTTTAAGTATGACGTCTATGAAACAAAAAATCAGGTTTGGTAACTGAACTAACCAATGCCTGCATTAATATAACAAGAGAAGCTTCAGAGTGTTTCCGATGTTGTTTTTCTTTTTTTAATATTTTCATTGTTAGCTTAGTTTTTAATAGATAAAATTAAATAATTCAAAAGGACATTTAAACATATTTATTTCCATGACTATATAACCAGCATTCCGTAGATATTCTTGATTATATTTGCCATTTTGTTTTCTTTTCCATAATTTTTATATACGAATTCGTTTTCACTTTTTCCTTTATTCTATTTTTTTTTAATTTTAAATGTTTATCAATATTTCATATTACATATTTTTTTTAAATATTACTAATAGTGTAAGCTTTGCCGATGTGTTACATTTTGGGTTTGTACTCTAGCATACTTCATATTATTGTTATTATATTATTCTTCGGACTGTTAACTGTTGTATGTCCACAATTGTAAATAAATAAATAGATTAGTATTACTGAGGAGTGAGATTTATAGTTATATACTGTTCGAAGTGAAGCACAATAGCGATAGTACCTATTGCTGTTTTAGGAGATAAATAGATTTGACATTTTGACAACTCACTAGGCTTTACTTAGGTTTGACCACAACTACACCCGAAATATAGAGAAAGACGGTAACCACGCTAAATCTAGAGAAGGATTGGATTTCTCAAGGGTAGCTTTCGGAACACCTCTATAAGCACTTGGTGACAGATTTCCAATTTGACGGCGTTAACTAGTTTAGACAGAGCCATAACTTGTCTTGCATAAGTTTTACTTTTATGCAAAACTTCTTTCATTATAATTACATATTATAAAATAAAGTCTTCTGAAGTCCTCTGCCACGTCTGTCTGTCTATCTGTTCGTGATAAATTAAAAAACTACTGAACGGATTTTCATGCCTCTTTCACCAGTAGATAAAGTGATGCATGGGGAGGGTTTAGGTATATAATTTGTCAAGGTTTTTTATTATCAGGGCGGGAGAACGTCCGCCGGATCCACTGGTTCTGATATAATTAAGGATGACCACTCATTTTCCTCTTGTTTACAAACTGTTGGTGATTTTACAATTTATTTTACATGTCGATTAGAATTCGTAAAGGACGCTTTTTTAATTTAATTTTGAATTTTTGGCAGATTATTCCAGATTATTACTGTCATTGCCAAATAGTACCTTGCGATAATTTTAATGTTCTAACAAGATAGTGCCCCCTCGTTATACCTTCCCAGGGAGTTTTTGTGGCATCAGAATCCATACTACGTGGTTTTATTTTCCATCCAATTCGCTTATATAAAACAATCGAAGTATATTACGTAAAATACCACCGATGTTACAAACAATAGAGTGAAATACCACAAGATTATGAATCTATACTTAAACGTATATACTATCTATACTAATTATAAAGCTGGAGTGTTTGTTTGGTTGAACGCGCTAATCTCAGGAGCTATTGGTCCGATTTGAAAAAAAGTCTTTTAATGTTAGACAGCCTATTTATCGAGGAAGGCTATAGGCTATATGTCATCGCGCTAAGACCAATAGGAGCGAAGCATCAATAAAGAATGTTTCTAAATCGGGGTTTTTTCCTTTTGAGATCTTCCGTTGCGTATTTAACCCAAAAATAACTATTCCACGCCGACGAAGCTAGTAAAATATAAAAGCCATTACAGGATAGACTAAGATCCCGCCATAGAGGACGTTTGTAGGCTTGATAAATTAATCACGATAGATTTTTGGATTGTAGTCTGTAAAGAATTTGGCTAAAGCAGCGAGACAAGCGGACTTGTATGTCGTGGCACATCTGTATGAGAATACACATTGCCAAAACAAAAACGAGCTCATCAGAAGCAATCTGGTATTCAATCGAGAAGGGAATATAGTATCTGTGTAAGTATTCTGTGTAAAATTAACCACTCGACTGTCCAAAACCATAACGGTGTTACGATCAGTACCAGCCTGTCTCTCCAAGAGCGCGTTCACGCCCACGCCCGCGTAACCACAGATCACGCCGTCGTGGTCTGGGGGTAAATTTCGCTCCCGCACACCAGACTAGGCCCCCCTCGGCAACGGCTCAAGCCTAGGTCCGTTCCCTCGGCGTGGAGCCCTTGAGTACGCTGCTCGCGCGATACACTCACACAAAATCTTATATCACTGCGACAACGTTACACATATCACCTCCACACACGTGCACGCATACACGCTTACACATGCAAGTGGAAGGGTTTTATGTATTTTTTTCCCTTATAAAACTGAAATAGTTCGAAAATTATCCGATACGAAATATATATAAGAGTTGTTGAGGTATGTATGCTTGGTACACATATATGTTTCAACAACTCATATATGTATGAATAGTTAGCTTAGCTTAGGTTAGCTCACATAGGTCGCGAATGGCATGTATCAGGCAACAGCCAAAGCCGAGGTGTGTCGTGCACCCTTGAGCTAGTTGTCAAATAAAATAGGCTGCGGGCCTTACGCGCTCGGCTTAGTAGTCCGGTGAAGCTGTTAAGACCTTGCAAGGTCAATAGCGTAGTCAGTTCGAGAAAAAAAACATAACGGTGTTATTACTAAAAAGTTAAATACGTATTGAATACTTGCTTTAAAAAGGTTTCTCGGTCGCTGAATGTTCGCCATCTTGTTTTTGTCTCACTTTGGTTACGTTAGATTAGACTTGCGAAAAAGGATAACGCGACCTTGCCTCGGGCGAGCGTGGTGCATTTATTACGAAACCTTTTTAAAGCAAGTATTTAATACGTATTTAGCTTTTTTGTAATAACACGGTAAAGGTTTAAGCTCGATTTTGAGCAGTTTCCTGATTTACCTTTGAAATTCAAGATCCAATACCAATGAAAATAAAATGAGATCCCTTTTGTAATAAAAATAACTTTTGAGATCGCTTTATAAATGACAAAGTACTGATTGTAACAAACATTAAAAAAAAAAATGACCTAATTTAGAACTCCCTTCTGAAGTATATTTTATTTACGTCTTGAAAATTGTAACATTTAACGAATGTTTTAAAAACAGGTACAGGAAACCGGTAAATAGTGTAGCGAACTGCACAACACCTAATCCAGAAGTAGCGACGTTCACCACAGATTTTGGTGTCAAATTTGGTCTTCTAATGGAGGAAGATTTGATTTTGCTCAATCCTGGACATCTGAAGGGCATAAACAACTTCGTCGTGACCGGCGAATGGTCTTCTGAGATACCTCTTCTGAGTTGTAAGTATATTTTGTTGATGTATTTTTTTCATGATAATAATTTGTAAGTGATTACATCTTTGTGTCCAGAGATTAAAAATCAAAATGATACCCTTGTCATATTAAACCTGTTTTCTATATACATAATTTACTATTTATTTGTTTACAAGCCGTGGTGGTCTAGTATTTTGACCGGTGGAATATGAATCCCATGTATGCAGGTTCGAACTTCGGCATGTGCTAACGAATTTTTCGGAATTCGCGTACATTTACTTATGGTGGTAGAGCCACGCTGGAACTATAGTAATCTCAGCATGAATGGGTCGGCTCGCCCGGGGTAGTACCGCCCTCTCATAGAAAACCGACGCGAAGTAACAGTGCTTGCATTGTTGCCTTTCGTTCGGTCAGTGAGAGCGACGGAGGCCCACCTCCCTTCCCCCCAAAGGGTGGCAACGCACTTGCGACTCCTGTGGTGTTGTTAGTGTCCACGGACGGTGGTAATCACTTAACATCAGGTGACCCACCTATTCGTTTACCAACTATGACATAAAAAAATATTGGTAATCGGCTAACGGTGATGGAAAACATCGTGAGGAAACCTGAACCTGGGAAATGTTTTTGTAGTACTACTGTATGTGGGAAAACAGAACTGTGCATTTATTGGAGTTTGGAATCGCCAACATGGCGTGGGTTATACGCCCATACTTTCCTTCAGGAAGAGGCCTATGACCCTGCAATTGATCTCTGATATGCTGATATGATAATACTTGTTTAATGTTGTCTCTAGGTGTGTATACATTGTAATAGTCGACTATGACATTGCCGTTTAACTTTAAACACCCATTAAAATCTATATCAATATAATCTCAAGATATTGTTTCTTTATTTATTTGTACGCACTAACTTCTGTAATTAACAGACATGTGTGAACAATTATTTTTCCGTATTATTGTCTGTTTATTGAAGAAGGTTCTAGCTGATTTAATATCACGCTACTACCATTAGGAACAAAATAATTATCCTATGTTATACACCGTAAACGAAGCTCAAATTTTGCTGTTCATAAGGTTTTTAGTTATTTATAATGTTCATATTAAACGTGTACAAAATGTGAAGATCTTGAAAAATAACGTAAAATATTGGGAACGGCTAAAATTGGATTTAGCATATTTCGAAATGTGACGACTCATTTGTTTATCCTTAAGTCGCCGCGAATTCAAACATACAATATAATACGTATTTATATATATATATATATATTTTGGCAAACGAACAGGTGGGTCACCTGCTGTTAAGCGATCACCACCGTCCATGGACACTAACAACACCAGAGGAGTCGCAAGTGCGTTGCCACCCTTTAGGGAAGGGATTAGGGTGGAGAGGGAGAGGAGAGGAGCGGAGGGGAGGTGGGCCTCCGTCGCTCTCACTGACCGAACGAAACGCAACAATGCGTGCACTGTTACTTCACGTTGGTTTTCTATGAAAGGGTGGTACTCCCCGGGCGAGCCGACCCATGAATTTGTGTTCTGTGAATACATATTCAGAGTGGTCAAACAGTTTGTCGAGGGCTGTACATATATATATTTAACAAAAGACCGTTAGCTGCGATCACCATAAAAATTTCCCTTGTATATCTCAGCTTCGGCGTTTTTGGCGGGATCTTGTAAGGTCACGTAGTGAATTTTATTTATAATCTTGTGTTATTTGGCTCTATAATTTGTAATATTGGTGGTTTTTACGTAATATATTTTGGTTATTGCGCGCACAAGTGAATGGGAAATAATACCGCGGATCGTGGATTATAACTTGCCACAAATTCTACCTGAAAAGTTCTAACAAGACGGCCACCATCTTGTTAGTTCATTGAATTGCGCGCACAAGTGAATGGGAAATAATACCGCGGATCGTGGATTATAACTTGCCACAAATTCTACCTGAAAAGTTCTAATAAGACGGCCGCCATCTTGTTAGTTCATTGAAATGATAGGAACTTGTAATATTAACTACTTGACAATGGCAGTAATAATCTATTAGAAGATTGGTTGCCAAAAATTAAAATCTCAGCTTTGTTGCAGGTACGGTTCAAACTATTTTGTATCCTATGTTTTTTACTCAGAACCTCGAAGTATTTTATATATAAACTAGCTGGCCCGGCAGAGGCTGTCCCGCCATGACTATAAAAAAAACTTTGACAAATTATATACTAAAACCTTCCTCACGAATTACTTTATCCACTGGTGAAAACCGCATTAGTTTGAGTTTATCGCGAACAGACAGACATACAGACGCGGTAGGGGACTTTGTTTTATACTATGTAATGATTGTTTTCATATTAATAAAGACTGTACGTTCTCTTAGATGCAATTTTCTATGCTCATTTCTGAGTTTATCGCGAACAGACAGACAGACAGACGCGGTAGAGGACTTTGTTTTATAAGTTGTAATGATTGTTTTCCTTATTGATAAAGACTGTACGTTCTCTTAGATGCAGGTTTCTATGCTCATTTGTAGTCTCGAGAGTATTGGTGATCTAAAATAATGTCATCTTTTCAGCTCAACAAATTTCCTCAAGCTGGGCTTTCGCTACAAACGCGAATTTAATATCAAACGCTGGCATATTTGCTGGTAGAGGCGGTGCCAGAAGTGGAAATGCTATGTCAGTAGCTGAACTTAATAAGAATGGAGGTGAAGGTAAGTAACCAAAGTAACTATTATAGGATTTTAGGTCTTATTTTTTTGAAGTTATACTTCTCATGGTGCGTTAGGGGAAAAATGATGAGAGTAAAATTTTACGATGACCGTCACGAAAAACCGACACCCTGAAGTTAGCTATAGTCAACATTTTGTTTCTTTGTATTTGTTGTTTATATTTATTTGTATTAAAACTTTCCACGTATTAAATACCTTGTCTCTATCGTTAGTGTCGTTTTTTCTATAAACGTAGAATAAGGCGAAAGATTAAATTTTTATCTTGTTCCGCCAAAGAAGTATGACTTCTAATGCGTGTACAGACTTAAGTACACACACACTTTTTTCTAGAATTATGAGATATTTCGATCCAAAATATGTTGTCAAACTGGGTTAAGTTTTTGGATTTGAAGGATGATTTAGACTTTGTTAATGCAGAAATGGCGGTTCAACACCAGTTGAATATAATTTGCCTAAAGAATATAAAAGATTATAATTTTCTTTGTTTTTGGCGTATGAAAACTAGGTATCCAAAGAAATTAAAAGCGCAGAACGTAATAACGTCTTTTCACGTGCTTTTTTCAGGAGAGGATGAAAGTAACTCATCTCTTTCAATGCATAGGATTATAGAAAATGTATTTTCGCAATTTTGGTTGGAGCCGAATAATGTTATAGTATTTTTTAATTGTTAAATAATTCAGAAAAGCCTGTAAACAATGGTAATAGTTCCGTTTGTGCATTTTGCCAAGTTTTTGGGTTTTATTTTTCAAGAATTTTATAACAATAACTTTGGCTATGTCTACGTGTTTTGTTTTTTTCTTTGCTGAATGTCCAAATACGGCAATTTTGATTTTATGGTAATCGATCTCTGGAATTAGTTAAAATATAGGAATATATCTAGATTGTATGCAAAATATTTGCTTTGATGCCATTATATAGTGAAAAAACGATATGAATACGTTCGATAGAATTATAAAGGCCTACGCTTCCTTTTCAAAGCCAAGTTCTAATCACTACACATTATAAAACAAAATCCTCTGCCACGTCTGTCTGTCTGTTTGCGAGAAACTCAAAACTACTGAACGGATTTTCATGCGGTTTTCACCAGTAGATAAAGTGAGGAAGGTTTAGGTATATAATTTGCACAGTTTTTTAATTATTATCAGGGCGGGACAACGTCCGCCGGGCTCATTAGTATATAAGTATCCGATAATAAATTTGTATAATACTATTTCTTATGTTATTGATTTTTGAAATGTTATTGAAAAACATACTGACTCAGTTAAATTATTGATAAACAGCTTAGTTTGTTTTTAAACATTTTTTTTAATAACTCCGATAACTAAATATAGCTTCCTAATACGTACGTCTAATGTTTAGATAAGAATATTAGTCTACTGATTTGTCAATATGAGAATGTTGCCATTAACTAAATGTAAAAACATACGATTTTCGTATCAAATATAAGTAAAAATCAGATCAAAGTCATCGTAAAAAAGCTTATTGCACTACATAAGTTATAAAGTATTCATTTGTTAAATCAATTTACATAAAGTGTAAATTTTAAAGAGAGACCTGTTGATAACTACAATTAATTAGAATTCTGATGACGCAAATATGCAAATTGTAAAGGCAAAGTTGGAAGATTTTGTCATAGGGAAATAAATAAAACATGAACTAAGTATTTTATAGTACTCCGAATTTGCAGAAGTAAAGGAAATAATGAATATTAAAAGAATGAATCAGATTTTGCAAGGGTTATGAAGAAAATAATCGATGCACTGGACGAATTCTAATATAATTTTGCATAGAAGTTGATCAAGTTGTAGCGTACAGCGTATGACATATCTTTTCGTATTGGCTTGAAACTAAACGTATGATCATTTATATTTCAGAAGTGATATTTCGCGTGTAACCGAATTATCTATGTGTGATTGTAGTGTCAAAACAGCCTATTACTAAATCAATTAATAAATATGCTACTTATAATTTAAAAACAACATTTTTTAAAATCATTGTCTGTCTTTCTGTTTGTTCCGGCTAGTATCCGAATTGGTTGAACCGATTTTGACGGGACTTTAACATGTAAATAACTGACGTTATAAAGAGAAATTAAGTTTTGTAGAAAAAAGGAGTTCTACGCAAATTGACCCGTCTCTGCTTCACAAATGTAAAAAGTAAAAGTAATAATTATCTATAATAGCCTAGACATGTGGTATCACTGATTTTCTGTAGGTATTTCTAAGATATAGAACAGTATGCTTAAGTATCTCATAAGGTTTACTTGCCAGCATTATCTATGTAAGCGCCCGAAAAGTAGTCCGGTGAAGCTGTTAGTTAAGACTTTGTTAGACAAATAACGTAGTCAGTTTGAAGAAAAAGCGCCCGTAAACTCCTTCTTATCACTTCATTGGAATATGTCTCGTATTGGAATCGTCTTTTCTTTACTTTTATAATTTTAACAATTATATAGTATAAACATTGTAGATATAAAGCCTCTCTATCTATATCTATCTAAACTGTACTGAAAACCGTATTAAAATACGTTGCGTAATTTAAAACAACAAAGGTAACACGTACATGGATACGAAAAATTTCTTTGATAAATTCTCCGACTTTAGCGATTTAATACAAAACCTGGCAACACTAATATCGAACGATGTTTGAAAGTGACGTACATGGTTGTTATTCGATATCTTTCGATATAGGATTAGAGAATGTTATTACGAATGTTTTTATCTCCTTTGATATAGATTTATTATCTGTGATTCAGACGAGTTTGGCCGCGTTGCGAATTTAATAATAGACTGGAAACCGATCTGTTACTCACAATTTTATTTGATTCTTTGTAGAGATGTTGTTCTAATTGATATTTGTAATAATTTTTATATTTATCTTTAGATTTGAACACACCTCCTGTCGTCAATCCTTCAGGACTACGTTCTTTTCCTTACGAAGATCTAAGCCAGTACATTATCAGGCCACTCGATTTAGAGGCGAGCAGCCAGGGATACAAGGAAACCGTTTGTCATAAGAAGTTCTGCTGTGAATTCTACATCAAGACTGGTTTGACAGGTATACATATATAAAATGTTAGAGATTTGTCATTTTTCGTGCATCGTCCAAAAATATTATTAGATAGATTTTTGGGATTTCGCTTGAAACACAAGTTGATTGCTCAGAATATAAGTTTATTTCACACACTTAATATTTGGTTTTTGCACAGTTTGTACAAACACTATATGGCGGGGTGGTAGGGTTCTACAGCCTGACTGGGTCTCAACCACCATGTATTGCGAAAAAACCCGTCATAGCGATTCGCTTCTGCGGGTCGCGTTTCGGGATCAGCCTGTGCATATCCAGCTGTTCGCAGGCCGGCATGACAGCGGCGACCGGCGATGAATAGTGTGTCACTCGATGGTCGCCGTTGTTTTTGGATTGTACTGTGCTTACCATGGCATGGTGCAGTCATTTTGCCGTGCTAGTATTAAAAAAAACAATAATAATAAGGTGGAACTCGAATTCCTTATAATATACTACGCACTTAGTGATGCTAAACCCAAGCGACGCTTTCTTGTTGTTCGCTGTTGTTATAAGCGGCGTCCCTTTGTTAGGGTTGTGTGCGTATAAAAATGTCTGTCGTTCAAAAACGATGCAGATTTATCGATTATTTTTACTTCATCGATACGTAGACCTTATTAAAAAATAACACGATATCTTTGAGTTTTCAGAAACTATCAGATTAGCTTAACATATGTATAAATTGGGGCAAGCTGTATAGTGTGCATAGGCAGTAGATGTGACGAAAACAAATGATATAATTTGTAACCAAAATATATTGTATGCTTTAAATTTTTCAAGTGTTGTTTTTTTTTGACGCGTTGAGCGGTATTTTTTGGCAGGAGATAAAGTTATGATATCGCGTCATGACATGGTAGTAAGCGTGACCGATCGTATTAACTATTATTGGTAATTTGAAGGACATTATATGTTTGATTGGTTAATTAATTTTATAAAACTATGCACTATAATTATTGCTTCATGTGCCAATAGATATGAAAACCAGCCTTATATTAATAATTTAAATATATAAATTATGAAATTTAACACAGACAACACGGTTATTCCGTTGTTTTGAGTATTCATTTCTGCCAGCAGTTCTTATGAACGTTTCGACTTTATTCAATGTTTTTTTTCCTAATTGTTGACCATTATTAAGAGTGCCCTATAATAATTGTAGATTACTAATTAATATAAAAGTGAATTGAGTTTGTTTTTTCTGTTACATTTTGACTACTGAACCGATCGTCACGAAATTTTATATACATCTTTTAGCCACAGAATTGGACTATTCCCGAGGATATGGCAAATGTTATTAACGCGAGCGAAGTTGCTGGCAGAAACTAGTATGTACATGAAACTGGTTTTCTTTTCCAGGGTCAAAGGCGTCTGCGCTTAACTATGGCCTCGCAGCCTTCGATGGAACTCGTTGCTTTGGTCAGAACCAGTATATAGGAGCACAGACCTGTGCTGTGTTCGCGTGTGCTGGTCTCTACAAGCGTTCTTGTGGTATTGGGTGAGTATTCATTCTCTTTAGTTAAGTCCCTTAACACTGCTTGCTGTGAGTGAACTGGTTGAAATCGTCACATAAGGAAATAGCGTGACACCCTTGCCGTGTAGCTTTTTCTCTGTCTCTCTTTGTTATATACGGGTGTGTTTGTGTGTGTGTGAGTATTCTTGTCGTATTGTGTCAGTATTCTTTGCAATAAAGTTTCTTAAAGCTGCTTATAGTTTGAGTAAACTGGTAGCAATCGTCACTTGAGAAAAAAGAGTGACCCTCTCTCTAGGTAGATTTTTCTCATTGTCTCTTTTTATTGTATGCGTGCATGCGACTATTCTTGAATTATTGGGTGAGGATTCTTTATAATTAAGGACTCTAACGCGGCTTGCGATATGAGTGAAATGACAGAAATCGTCACGTAAGGAAAAAGCGTGACGCTGTCTCCATGTGACTTGCTCTATGTCTCTTTTTGTTGTATACGAGTGTGCGTGCGAATATCGAATATCGAGCAGACGAACATTGAAAACTGTAGATTGTATAAACTGAATAAAATACTGAAATACTGAATGGAAATTTTATCATTTTTATATATATAAGTAGTAGTTGATATATAAAAAAGGCGGCATCATTACTACCTTATATGTTTTATGTATGTACGTGGGAAAAAACATGTACACCACACTGTTTGATACACTTCTTATAAAAATATTAGTTTCTTGAAACTTTAATAACCTTCTATAATACTAACTATGCCCGCGACTTCGCCCGCGTGGAACCTGATGTATAAAACAGTGACTAATAAAGTCATCTGAATGTATTAAGTCCATTTAACTTAACAATATTTTAACTTATCTACTTATCTCTCGTACTTAAGTCGCATCGTCACTAAAAATTACAATAACTTCCGATAGACCAAACAGATTTTAACGAAACAAATACTAAACGGCACTCAAAGATATGCTTTATGCTTTCTTGAAAATGTTTTATAATGAACTCAGTACTTTAGCAGTGATGCGTATTCATACAAACAGACAGACATTTCGAAAAAATGATTGAAATTTATTCCATTACTTATCATCATCATCATCATATATATTAATACGTGAAGCCTAAACTTTGTATCCCTTTTTAACGGAATTGGGCGAACGGATGAACGTGAAACTTGGCATAGTTAAAGTTTATATGGAGGAGAAGTGCAGAAAGCTATTTATTTTATATAAAATGCATTAGAAGTACATTAAATTAATTAAAATATGCATTACTCACACTACTGCTTCAATTTTACACAACATATACACACATGTAAATAAAAAAGACATTTTGACATCTGTCAATAAAGGACTTCAAAAAAGGTTGTGAAGGAGGTTGCTATGCTCGACTGTATGTATTATTTTACTCTTACGTTCCAATTACCCTTTTCCATTCTACATTCAACTTTAAAAAATCAATGAACTATGGTCGAATGTCGACCTCTGCCCACTAGAAAACTGCCGAAATTTTCTTCATAATAATCTAAAATGTACAGACACGTTAGATTCTTATTGTATGTATAGATTACAATAAGATATGGTGATATTTTTTATATATTACAAAGTGTCTAATAAGCACAACAAAATAGGAATACAGGAAAGAATAAATAAAAGAGAGTAAGAGTGTAGTTTTTACGATCACAGTGTCTCATGTAAAGGCTACGTAGGTATGAATGCACGGCACTTTGTTTACTAATATGTTAGAAATAATGAGTGTAATCTCGGATTAAAAATAATTCACAGCACTTGCAAGTGTTATCAGCGAATTGCGAATTAGCAAGGAATTATTGTAAATAATATTATGTTTATGTGAATAATCGTAATGCTGTTGTTATTTCGTAATTACTCGTAATAATATTGGATATATTTTATCACAAAATGTGCAGGTGTGCGAACAAAACAAAGATGTTTCAATTTGTATGACAAATTAGCGTTGACATAATTTCTGCAATAATCCTGTGCGATAACTCATTCCGTATATACATTACATACATAAATAAATTGTTCAATAAATATAGATATATTTAATGTTAAAGTATAATTTATAATAAGTATAATTTGTCATGGTGGTAGAGCCATGCTGAAACTATTACTGGGTATTATGAATGTGTCGGCTCGTCCGGGGTAGTACCACCCTCTCACAGAAAACCGACGTGAAGTAACAGTGCTTGTATTGTTGCGTTTCGTTCGGTCAGTGAGAACGCCGGAGACCCCCCTCCCCTCCCCAATCCAATCGCCTCTCCCTCTCCCTCCCCTAACCCTTCCCCCCAAAGAGTGGCAACGCATTTGCAACTCCTCTGGTGTTGTTAGTGTCCATGGACGGTGGTGATCACTTACATCAGGTGACCCACCTGTTCGTGTGCCACCTAAGCCATAAAAAAAAAAAATTAAAAAAAGGCTATATATTTAAAAATATGACCTGCCACTTTAGATATGGGGCTTAAAATATCATAGGAAGGGTTTACTATGGACGAGAAATAGTGTCAGCATAACAAAAAAATGCAAATTTGTTTTTTAACTGACTTCGAAAAAAGCCTCCTTTTTACTATATTCGGTTGTATGTTATTTTTTATGTATGTTAATCTATATTTTCGTCAATTGTGAATCGATTTTAATAATTCTTTTTTTATTTGAATTGGTTATACTTAGAGATGGGCCCCATATGAATATGAAACAAATATTCAACCCCTAAGAGGGTTTTAACCGACTTCAAATATATTATTAGGTAGTGCAAATATCAATATGTTTTATTTAATTTGGTTAATAATTAAGTTATTTTTCGCATTTTAGTGCCTTATTGGGTTTTCATATCGAAGTCGGTTTAATTTATTTTTGTATAATTTTTTTATCTCTCTTGCCATCGTCGAAACCCCTGTTTATAAGAGTCTATTCGTAATATTTCACATTCTTTACGTTTACAATCTAGGTATGTATAAAAATTATTGAGGTCTCTTGCTCTATAGGTTTCGATCAATTTTTTGTTAGTTTTAATTCTTTGATTCTCGATCCTTATCCGTAAAAAGATTATCACGATAATTTCATCTACACTATATTATTACAAAGAGGTAAAGTTTGTGACTTTTTGACATTGTAGGGGAATCTCAGGAACTACTGGTCCGATGTGAAAAATTCTTTCAGTGTTATATAGCTCATTTATCGATGAAGGTTATAGGCTACATATCATCACGCTAAGACCAATAGGAGCGGAGCACCAATGAGGAATGTTTCAAAATCGAGGTTTTTTCCCTTTGAGAGTTTCCGCTGCGTGTTAGCCCAAAGAAACTATTCCACGCGAACGAAGTCGCGGGCAGAGGCTAGTAACAGATAACATTGTTGCCCTTCTTCCACACATGTTGACTCAATCTGTTGAATATATATAAAAGAAGAAGTACTCTTTAAATTACGTTTCATGTTGTGTTATTTATATTAAGGCTAGTTTTATATAAAGTTATTAAACTAATAAGAAGCTACGATTTTGTATCGATAGTTTGAAGTGGGGCAAGAGGTGTGATGCGCATATGCAGGAGAGGAAAAGTTACATTGCAAACTAATTTTAATTTGCTTTAATTTTTTTATGTTTTTTCCTCTATATATAAAACATAATGTTAAGATAGTAAACAACACGGAGGAAGTTAGTTGAGATACACTTTCGTGTGCTTTATGGAAATACTTGAAAGTTTCTCCATCTCCAATAATAAATACTACAATTTTTATTTATAGTTAAATTTTATTTGTCTGTTCTTTACAGGTCTGCCAACAATACGGACATAACCTTCGAGGAAGTAGTAATCAGTGCTAATTTTTCGAAGCATAACACAATTCAATACCCCGTTGTCGTATCCACTAGTACAATCAAAACCGAACAGTTCAGTTACGATACTAAAATAATACCCAAATCACGTCAAAGTAACTCTAAACTCTTCAACACTGAATTCCTAACTTTCGGCGTCTTTGGAAGGGATTTCTCTAAAGATTACGAAAGTCGAGTGATTGTAAACAGAACAGATAGTATGGAGACGGATTATTTATTCAATTTCTTATACAATGACGAATTTCAAGAGATCATCGATTATCTCTGGATAAGGCTGAGGATACTTATCTTCGTCGTGTCTATTTATATTTTGGAAATGATGTGAATGATTTTTTGCTCGTTTATAGTCACAAATATATTTTGTACACGTACAAATAAATATAAAATAAACTATTACAGTACAGTCACTTTAACAACTAATAACAAGTTGCAGTCTTCTTGAAGGTCTCTTCCTTTTGGTTTCCCTTCATATTCCCTGCGATGTCGAGAAAAGAACTGCACTTGGACGTACCGCGATGTGTTTTAAATACGTTTCTATTAAGAGGATGGAAACCTCTGGAAAGTTGACGTCATTATTCGAACAATTCGATGACTTTCGAGACGGGTTATTTTTAGAATCGTTTCTGGTTCCCGCGATCGATGAATCATTCGTTATTTTGTAATAAGGAGTACGTACGGCTAACAGTATAATATTTGTTATATGGTACTTTCAATCCTTGAGATAAATCTTCTAACCTCTGTTAGTTACATGTTATTTAGTACAAGCCGACGTTTATAGGCTTTATAATTACGCCAATTTGGTTTTATTATTTCATGGCCGTTACGTATTTCTTTGGATTACAACTGAATTATCTTTTTTATTATATCCTTGTGATTACTTTTTATCTTTTACAAACGTAACGATTTTAATTAATCCTTAATCCTTGTTTGAAATGTGTCATTATTGCTTATCCCACGTGGAAAAGCATATAGTATTATATAATAGTTCTTTGGTGATAGAATTGCAATAACTGAAATGCTACTATAATTTATTTTTCAAATGGGATGTTAAAGAAAAATAAAGAATGTAAATTCTTTTATAAGTTTGCATTTGCCTTTCAATATTGATTTTAGGTTTATTTATTATTCTTATATATATACTAATAATTTGTCCCGTTCTAATTATTAGGGTATTACCATTATTAATAGAATTTGTGAATATATTTATACATAGAAACAAAATTACCCTTTTCTTGGAACATAACTCCATTTTCGAGAAGTGTCAAAAGTTTTTCTACTATTTTATAGTTCAAAGAATACTTTGCGATTAACAAAACATAAGCTAAAATGAGTCCCGAACTACCTTTATTAATTTATTCTTATTTCATTCGGAGTAATTCTAAAATAAAACTTAAAAATTATAATTATTAGTTCATTGAGTTAAATTTACCTATACATTTATTCACACTCCAATAATGGTCTGATCAACCGTTTCAAGGAAATATATAAGTATTTGTTCTTGCCGATTATCCTTTTGTAATTACGTTCTAGAAAATCTAGAATTTTATTTAAGAATATAAAGCCTTTTTTATGTAAACCTTTTTTGTAAACATAATTTCGTTGATGGAAAAGATTTTACAGTAAATATTATGTAGTTGCGATTATTTCTTTTTAAACAATTACATAGGTTTTTCCTTGTATTGTTTATTATTGCGGTAATAATTTCTATTTTATGATATATTGTCGCGAATCTAGGAAAAAAAAATGTAACGTCCGATTCTAGGAAACAGTCTGCATATACTGCTTTATTCCGAGAAGAGTGCGAATTATGTCGCGTATGCAATAATATAGTTCTTAATAATTTATTTAATATCGTTTCGATTGATATGCGTATATAAGTTTTCGATTTCCATTTTTTTTAGTAATTTTGAAGTTTTTTTTTAAATTTAGATGATTTTCTAAAAGTTAAGTTAAATAAGGATATAAAGGTGTAGCTTAATTTTTTAAATATTATAATTTGAAACTAAGAGTGAATGTAATATTGGTTAATGTTGATATAACGATTTAAGAAAATTTAGTGATTAGATTTAGTTTTCTGCATTTCTTACTGTTTTAATGTACTTTAATAGAAAAATAATTATAATTAGCTGCCAAATACATTGTCTTAAGTTACTTACTTTAGTATAACTATATGAATTAAAGATTGAAAACTGTGATACTAGATATTTGTCTATATGTATTTTATAATGTAATAAATAAAGAAATTCTATAAATAATTATTGTGTTTTCAATATATTCTTATATACATAAATACGTCTATTACCTACGAAATATATGAGACTTTTGAATATTTATATAACTTAAATACAAGTAAATCCAATAAGTTACTATGATTCTTGTAAGAATTAGGATGGAATACAATTTCTAAGAAGTGGTTGTATATTTTTGAATGAATATTACACTTTTTAACCGACTTCGAAAAAAGGAGGAGGTTATCAATTCGATTGTTTTTTTTTTATTTTTATGTTTGTTACCTCATAACTTTGGACTGGGTGAACCGATTTTGATTATTCTTATTCTTTGATTATTTGAAAGCTGATACTTCCCATTTCAATTTGGTCCAGTTCCAACAACGGCATCCAGTGCAAAACCGTATAAGTTTTAAATTTGCATTAAGTATGTACACTGGTACCGACTTCCAGTACATCTCTAGGTAGCACACATATTCATATGTTTTATTTAATTTGGTTAATTTGATAAACTATTTATTTTCCGCTTTTTAGTGCCTTATGGGTTTTTGATTGATATTGAAGTCGGTTAATACTTTTTTTGAAAATTTACTTTATTTGGCCGTCAATAGCTTGACAAGGCATTTTCTTTCAGCTAACCCATTGATATCGACTAAAGTTATTGTTATAGAGTGAGTTCAAGAACTCAAGCGGGTTTTCATCTCATAGGATGGATCAATATGTGAACGATTGGGACGTGAAATGACGCCCCTCTCTGTGTATCCACTAATAACGCATGTAACTATTTATGTTATTGTAAAAATATATAAAAGAGATAAATCAGATCGCGTTTCTTGCCGGTTCGTCTCGATGACTGGGTTGTTTGTCCGAACCGGTGGTAGCTTTGACGTTCATAAGCGCCTTCTCAGGGCCTTAATCGAATAAAGGATGTTTTGATTTTGATATTCAAAAACAATCACACAGCCGGCACACAAAAATGAGTGCATTATGTAGTCATTTCAAATAGTTTTGCGTCGCTTGCGTCCTTGTACACACAATTTTAAATCATTAAGGTAAGGTTGAAATTGCAAAATCATAAGTTTATCGTAGAACTATAACTACTTATGTATATTGGGGAGTTTTACAACCGGTTTTGAGCACTACTTTTATTCGAGCCTGTGTGTCTTGGCTATTTATGTGTCAATGGCTCACCAGCGATAATGTAAAAAGATCTTAGAAAATGGTGCACCCTGCTGAATAACGAACGAGGCAATGGCGAAATTGGGGTGTTAGGGTTTTACAGCCTGACTGGGTCGCAACCACCATGTATATGGCGAAAAAGCCCGTTATAGTGATTCACTTCTGCGGGTCACGTGTCGAGTATAGCCTGTGCATATCTAGATTTTCGCAGGACGGCATGACAGCGGCGACCGGCGTTGGATAGTGTGTCACTCGGTGGTTGCCATTGTTTTTGGATTGTACGCAGCTTCCCATCAGGCATAGTGCAGTCATTTTGCCGCGCGACAATAAAAAAAATAGTCTTTATTGCTGAAATTAATTTTACATACACCTGTGAAATAGCAGTCATGAAAAAATAATTTCACTGCTATATTTTTTTTTAAATAGCTTTATTTTAGACGATAACGATACAGAACTACTTTACAATATAATTGGTACTCATTATAATTTTGGAGTCAGTGCCTGTTTGTCTTCTTTTTCTTCAGATATTTCACATGGTCTTCATCGTCATCGTATAACGTTTTCTCTATCCATCGCATATACGCTTCCACCTGGAAATGAGATAATAAGATAATTCCAATAAGAATTCCAATCGCATTCGAAACGACCACATCCGTCGTAGTCTTGGAGTCCGTGACATCGCAGACAAGCTGCAGGAGAGTCGTCTCCGCTGGTACGGCCACATAAGTCGCAGGCCCCCTAACTATGTCGGAAATAGATGTCTCAACATCATCAGCCCATAAAACGCTGGCTGGACGTGGTGAAGGCGGACATAAAGGCGAATAACCTCACACAAAAGGATACCGAAGACCGGGCAAAGTGGAGAAAGCGAAGTAAGAAAGCGGACCCTGGCACCAGGCCGGGATAACGCTAGGAAGAAGAAGAAGAGATTTCAGGGCTCTCATTTAGGCCAGTTTATTACATACCTTTGTATAAACATCAGGCTTTCCTTTCGCGCATGGTATTCCCCATGAGACGATACCGATTTGCCGTCCTTGTCTCACCAGAGGGCCGCCGGAATCACCCTGAAATGGATTCGTAAGTGTACTATGATAGAGGTACCACACAATTATTCACATACTTTCCTTTGTGATGCATGAGATGTTATTGAACAACTTGTACACTCAGGTAAAATTGATTTTTTTTGAGAAATAGTAGTGTAGACAAATTACAAAAACTTGCAATTGGGAATAAAAACTCTGGCAGAAGTTTCGGCTTTTAGAAGGGGTTAGCTTCAATGCTACGATCGTGAATTGTGTAAGGGCGAGTAGAAAGTACTATGACAAGTGATTTGACAGCTCGCTTGTGAAAATATTTTGCGTTTGTCAGGTAACAAGAATTTTATTAATATGTTCCAATAATATTATGCTACCTGAGTGTTTAATTGTGATTGACTTAAACATGTATATTATAAAAATTATTGAGTTCAATTATGCTGATTCGCAGTTAAATAAGTAGGACGATAGACCATTGAAACTTATAAAATGTACGTAACCGTCCAGATTGTATCAGGAATGTTATAATAACAATAAAGTTGATACAAAAGAGTGAAAGAGGCATCTTTTACGGGCCGTATTTGCCAACGATTAAAATAAAAGAAAAACATTGCGTGTATCAGTGTGTACACGCGGAGGAAGTGAAACTTTTTTGGCTTATATGTATTAAATTATATATAGATATAAGAATGCTCATAGACTGCATACTATACGAAGTCCCTTAGTATAAATACTTAACTATACATTCATTCATTTTGGTGACTACTGGACTCAGACATACACTTATACATACTTACACATATACACACGTACCTTACGTATAACGCGTACCGCGTCATGAAAACTTTTCCCTACCGTGCCATAAGAAGCTTCACTTCCAAAATCATAAAATAAAACTATAGGCACTGCATAATAATCCTGCCTTGCCTTTGTACTAAAAAATATTTTAAGTGGAGATTACAATCTGTACCTAATTACCCACTTTTCAATACGGAACTATGAATGTCTGGAAACTTGCAAATAATATTCGTCGTTGGAGTTTCTGATGATCTTGGAATGTCATGTCTGATCTTTATATTTTATTCATAATCTTGTGTTATTTAGCTCTATATTGTGCAATGTTGGTGATGTTTTACGTAATATAGTTTGTTTATTGTGCACAAGCGAACTGGATCGAAAATAATACCACGGAGGGATTCTGAATCGTCACAAAAACTCCCTGGAAAGTTCTAACAAGACGTCCACCATATTGTTAGTTTAATGAAACGATAGCAAGAAACTTGTAACACCATTACCTATTCGACAATGGCAGTAATAATCAATTAGAAGATTGGATGTCAAAAAAATAATTCCACGTATACTCACATGACAAGCGCCTTCTCCAGCTTGAGTTAAAGCGCATATTTGCGTTTCGAAGACCGCGTTAATATCCTTGTGAGCTTCTTTGCATTCTTCGTAAGTTATTGACTTTAGTTCCAACTGCATCAGGTCGTTGGGGATTCCTCCAGGATACTACAAGTATTTGTAATATATTTAATTATACTGGGTGGCTGGTTACTAGTGAGCAATATTTTTACAGGATCTCAGTACTTGATACGTGTACTAAATCAATGAAAAAAATTGGTGCTTAATACTTGACCTAATTATCTAAAAACATACAAAAAATATAGTCAATCCTCTTCCGTTCAATGTTAAATCACCGTGTCAATGACCATTGGGTAGTCAAAGTGAAGTGAAGCGAAGCCAGCCAACTAACAAGGGATAATTTTTCGAAGTTTGAACAAACAAAAGGGTTTATTGTCCGTTTTATTATCGAAGGTTATAAACTCCGGGTCGCAGCTCGCAGGTTTTGTCACCGGTCATTCAACCTAGGTTTATTTAAATGTGTACCCATACTTTTGAGAGTCCTAGAACAAACTTTAACTTAGGTTCTCTTTTTTGTTTATTAGTATTTGTTTTGATATTATTATTTTATATGTTAAATGTGACCATGAGCTATCACACGATTGAAAGTTGGGAATCTTTAAACAGTCACGGTGTGAACATCTTACAGACGCTTTCTTGATAAGAACTTTTTAATAAAAATGACTGTTATAAGGATCAATATGTGAACGATAGCGATGTCTGGAAATGGCATCACTATTTCTGCATCCGCTAAGTCGAATCTAACTATATTTGTTAAAATATGTGTAAAGAAAAAATAAACCAGATCGAGTTTCTTGCTGGTTCTTCTCGATAACTGGGTTGTTTGTCCGAACCGGAGGTAGTTTGAACCTTTATAAGCGCCTTCTAAGGGACCAAACTGAATAAAGTCTTTGATTGTTATTGGTGTCTAATGGAAGAAAAGAAAATGGTTGTTTTATTGAAAATAGGTTATAGATAACAATATATATACTGTGATGTACTTACAGAGGTAGTACCCCATCCAGTAAGAATCACCTTCTCTCCTTTCTGAACCGGTTCGTCGTTCAACTCAACGGCATCAACGAAGCTGCTAAATTTCATCTCTTCCTCAGTGAAAAGGACAGCTATGTCATTCTCTATTACGTAGTTATCGTAATTCTCATGAATTACCACTTTTCGGATGTCGTAAGAAGTTCCTCCTGATCGAAGCTGGTTCGTACCGACAACGGCTTTGAAGTACTCTGGCTTTAGCCTGACAGACGTTTTTTAACAGTCTTTTAACAAAGATTTTATGCAATGTGTTTTTGAAGTATAACTTCCTTACGCTTGACTTGGGGAGTACGCTGGGGAATGCGTCACGAGAGCGTTACGAAAAGTGTGATCGAGCGAGACGAACGGAAGTTGATATGGCGATATAAGTTAGTGAAGATAGAAAGAGAAAGAGTTTCGTTTCGTGGTATTAGTGAAAACCCATAATAATTTATATATTTGTAGAAAATTAATATATGTATATTATATACTATATAAAGTGCGTGTTCTAGAGGATCCAAGAATGGTTTAGATTCACAATTGGACCCGGTAGGTGGCGCTGTAGTTTAATTTGAGGACTTTCTTTATTACCAAGGCAGGACAACGTCCGCCGGGCCCGCTACTATATACATATAGGTGGAGCTAAGGACGTTTTACTTCAGTCGTGTGGCCTAAAGCGCAATCGTTTTTTTTTCAATAATGATTAGATTGCTTGGAATTTGCATAATAAATTATGTCTACCGTTAAAATAATAATCCCTATTCTTAAACACGAATTTAGTGGAAGTATATCAAGGCGTAACGCACAAAGAGTGGGGACCGTCTCCGATTTTCTAAACAGCGTTCTCGTTCGGCAGCGCTGCCAACGTGTGGTTAATTTCGCTCCCAAACACCCGCCGCTGCCCCTTTCGGCAGCATCTCAAGACTAGGTCCTATCCCACGGAGTATGCTTCTATCGCGATACAATGTCACTGTACTTAGTAGCTTATCACACATACGGTAGGTACACATATTGTGCAAGTGTTTTTCTTTTTACCTTTTTGTCTTAATTAAAATTTCCAGATCCGAAATACATGTACGTGTTCGTACGGCACCTATGAAGATAAGCATTTGTGTCGCACCAACACATGCCTGTCTAGTTAGTTTAGCTAATATTGATAGTTTAGCCCTTTACGAGATATTGAATGTAAGGCAACAGCCAGAGCCAAGCTCTGACCACTCTGGCACCCTTGCGCTTGTGAATTTGTAATTTTGGCTGCCCAAAAAGCGCGGTTAAGTTGTCAAGCCAACAACGTATAGTCTATATATTGACGTATAATTGGACTATTATTGCTCGGATCGTCGGACCATTCACATCTCTGTAGATAACTAACAACTATTTTGGTATTGCATTCATGTATCTGCTGTTTACTGTAAACGCTCTTATTGTTGACTATCGATTGTTATTGATTAAGTGATCTATTTATTTATTTTACAGCATATTTAATACATTATTAGATTTAATATTTGCAAACATGTTGTACCAATTTTGTGATAATTATTATATATAGATAGAAGAACCTAGCGAATTCTAGGTTTGACTTTGACTGTGATGTTAAATGTTTTTGTGGATCTGTGAATTTATGTGTAAATGTATCTGATATGTTCCTGTTCGATACTTTCTACTTTCGATCATTCCATTATTAATTTGTTTAGAAACTCAATTATGGAAAGATAACGTCATCATAGATTGAATCTTGGATTATAATTGTTCCCTCATCGTTGCATAGTTATTTTAAAAACGTGTCCGCGTCTTAAATTAATACAAATTCAATTTTAAATTAGTTTAGTAAACACTAACGCTTGCACCTTATGAATATTTTTAGCAATTATACATAGAACCGAATTGCAGAGAATTCGAATGATTATTAATTGGGTTTCTCTAGCAATTCTAAACTTCGATTTATCTTGTTAGCTTTAATATGCTTAGTTAGTGTGTCTTTTTAATGTTGATTTGGTTGATTGACACCAATCAAATACTAGGTTATTTGTGTATATTGGTTGTTTCCAATGCCCATAATTGAAAATTGTTTTAGGGGTCTTATTGGTTTCAGCATGAATGAGTCGGCTCGCCCGGGGTAGTATCACCTTCTCATAGAAAACCGACGTGAAGTAACAGTGCTTGCATTGTTGCGTTTCGTTCGGTCAGTGAGAGCGCCGGAAGCTCACCTCCTCTCCCCTTCCCCCTTCCCTTACTCCACCTCTCCCCCAAGACAGGTTGGTAACGCAATTGCGACTCCCCTGGTGTTGTAAGTGTCTATGGACGGTGGTGATCACTTAACATCAGGTGACCCACCTGTTCGTTTGCCTGCTATGAAAAAAAAAATATAGATATTAATTATTTAAACACATCGATGATAAAGTTTGTATGTTTTAAATGTTTCTGGGTGAAGGTTAATTGACCCAACACAGTATTGGGGATTTCAAACACTACTACATATAATTTTTCGTTTTCATCCCACGTTAGATTTTTTTTAAAATAATACAGGTATCTTTATATTTTCGTCAACGTCAGTTAATTGAATTACTATGTAAATTGAAATCAGACAATTTACACGATACTGAATAATTGACGGCTATAATGGTACGGTATAGGATGTAAAATTGCTGACCTTTCTACGCAATGAGCTGCTGTCAGAAATACCTTCGGTGTGACGACGGAAGCCCCACAGAAATGCCACTCTCCCCGCATACGTAGCGATGCTTGGTAAGGGTATGTTCCGTTTTTCGCCTTCGTACCTCCGACCACACGTTCCCAGGCATCTCGACCTTCAGCTGACGTGTACAGTTGCGATGATACTGGAGAATAAATCAGAGTAGATTAATTAATTTTTTTTTATATAATAGCACGGCAAAATGACTGCACTGTGCCTGATGGTAAGCACAGTACAATCCAAAAACAATGGCGACCACCGAGTGACACACTATCCATCGCCGGTCGCCGCTGTCATGCCGGCCTGCGAAAAGCTGGATATGCACGGGCTGATCCCGAAACGCGACCCGCAGAAGCGAATCACTATGACGGGCTTTTTCGCCATATACATGGTGGTTGCGACCCAGTCAGGCTGTAAAACCCTACCACCCCGCTTTCGCCATTGCCTCGTTCGTTATTCAGCTGGGTGCACCACGTGCAGGTGAGGTTGGCTTGGATGTCTCAAGTCTTAGGTGTTATTTGACACCCCTTACACCCCAAATTAGATATTTATTAATTCTCATGTCAAATCATTGATTATTTTCTATTTTATTAATTTAAAAACGTATGAATTGTGCAATTTCAAAAAAACTGTTGTATATTTTGTTTTATTGTGTACTAGTTGTGCCCGCGACTCAGTCTGCGTGGACCCTAATATAAAAAACAGTGACTAATAAAATCATCTGAATGTATTAAGTCCATTTACTTATCTACGTTTCTCTCGTACTCAAGTCGCGTCGTCACAAAATTACAATAACTTTTGATAGAGTGAACCAATTTCAATGAAATCAAGACTAAATATTACTCGAGGATATGCTTTATAATTTTTTTTTTATATTATTATTAGGAGGCAAACGAACAGACGGGTCACCCGATGGTAAGTGATCACCGCCGTCCATAGACACTAGCAACACCAGGGGAGTCACAAGTGCGACACTTCACGAGTCACAAGAGACCTAGGCTTGAGCAGTTGCCGAGGGGGGCCTAGTCTGGTAAAAAAGGATTTGTCAGAAGTGGGATTCGAACCCACGCCCACAGAAGTGGACTGCGACCTGAACGCAGCGCCTTAGACCGCTCGGCCATCCTGACATATTACAGTCGTCTGAAATAAAACTCAAGTACTATTGTTAAAAATTATCACTTAAAATAAACGATGACATTATATCTGAGAATCACGTTGGAACTTCACGCTGTATAAATGCGTTCGGGTGTAAACAGTTACTCTGTTGTTGTTGCATAGCGCAGTGCATGAACCATTTTATTTGAACGTTATGTTGCCTATTTGATTATTGATATGAAGTCATTTAATGTACTAGCTTCTGCCCGCGAATTCGTCTACGTGGAATAGTTACTTTGGGCTAACGCCAGAGCAGCGGAAGCACTCAAAAGAAAAAAAAACTATCTTGAAAAATTCTTCATTTGTGCTCTGCTCTTATTAGCCTTAGCGTGTTTTTTTTTATGTCATAGATGGCAAACGAACAAGTGGGTCACCTGATGTTAAGTGATCACCACCGTCCATGGACACTAACAACACCAGAGGAGTTGCAAGTGCGTTGCCACCCTTTGGGGGGAAGGGTTAGGGGAGGGAGAGGGAGAGGAGACGGGAGGGGAGGTGGGCCTTCGGCACTCTCACTGACCGAACGAAACGCAACAATGCAAGCACTGTTACTTCACGTCGGTTTTCTATGAGAGGGTGGTAGTACCCCGGACGAGCCGACACATTCATGCTGAAACCAGTAATAGTTTCAACGTGGCTCTACCAAAATGATGATGATGATGATATGATGACATATATATAGCCTTCCTCGATTCATGAGCTATCTAACTCTGAAAGAATTCTTCAAATCAGACGAGTAGTTCCTGAGATTAGCGCGTTCAAGCAAACAAATTCCTCAGCTTTATAATATCAGTATAGATACATACATAAATAGATAGATACGTACAGATAGACATATAGATCTAAGTGTAGATATACAATTGCGATACAACTGAATGTGCGACGAATTCTACAATAATAAAAGGCTTGAAAGATAAGTTGGTCCATATATCAAAATGTACAGTCGCGGAAATACTCTTATGAATACAGTTATACTGAACGTTAATGAGAAAGGCAATTAATATCGTATTATCCATATTTATATGAGAATTTAAATAGTATTGTGTTAGAGATATCTACGTAAATTAATGTTATAAAAGCGTAAGTCTGTCTGTGTTGTTTTCACGCAAAACTATTAACTATTATAGTTAACATATTTGAATAACATATATATAATTTATAATATTGTTTGGATTGGTCAAAATAAATAAGTGTCAATTTAGATAGAAAGAGTTCTGTTATATTCTGTTTGAAGCAAAAATGGATGCGTCACAATCAAAACCGAGAGGGGCGTAATTTCCAGACGTCACCATCGTTCACATATTGGTTTACCCTATAGTTAATGGCCTTTAGACATTAAAACCCGCTTGACATGGTGCTTGAACTCACTATCCGGCAAATAAGTAATGTGCTTTCGCGGACATTGTTATAAAATCCAACACCTAACAAACTTTTATTGGTCCTGGTGAGCCTGAAACATGGAATGACCAATTTATTATTGTTTCTAGTATTTAAACTATGTTGTTCTTTTAATAAATTCAGCTTATCTAAGTTTACAAAAGAAGCTGTATCAAATGGTAACTTTATGTGTTTTTTTAAGTCTAGTGAGAAACTCATATATTCCGCGGTGTATTTTTTAAATACTCTGTAGTGTCTATGGACTCTATTTATAGTTTATGTTGCTATTAGTTGTTTGATTAACGCAACTTAAGCTTAGCCCGGAATCAAATGTCCGTCTAAAATAATTCCCCAAATATTATTAATTAAGTCACGTTTTATTTACTCACCATGAATAGGTAACGAAACACAGAACAGATTAAGAAGCAAATTTATATTTGCCATCTTGTCATTTCAGGCACCAGTTTTAGCGTAAAAGAATATAGGGAGATTAAAGTATGTCTATAAAAAATTCTAGACTGGAATAAAGTAAACGGTAGCTTATATACTGGAAACATTGTCTCCAGTTGCGTCAATTGATACATTAGATCAGGCGTTGTTCGAGCTAAATATTTATGTTAATACCCACATGGTTATATTTACGACATATTTTTTATTACTTCTAATAATGTTATGTACTAGCTGTGCCCGCGACTCCGTTCGCGTGGAACCTAATTTATAAAATAGTGACTAATAAAATTATATGAATGTATTAAGTCCATTTACTTATCTACTTTTCTATCGGACTTAAGTCTCGTCGTCATTAAAATTACAATAACTATTGATAGAGTGAATCGATTTTCATGAAATCAAGACTAATAGTTACTCGAGAATACGTATACGTAGGATAGTAGTGATGCGTGCTCAAACACACCAACAACAGACATTTCTAAAAATGATTGAAATGTATTTTATTACTTACCCCTTGACACCTGCAACATTTTTTTCTACAACAATCGAAAAAGTACATACACCTTACATTCACATTCTTATTATATGTATAGATATGTAAAAGATGAGAATTTTTGTTAGGATGTTTGTTTATTACGTTTTCACACAAAAACAACATACATCAGAACAATATTTCTTCTTCCTCTTATATAAATAGAAATCAATCGCTGAGTATGTAAGCGCATATTTGGCTAATTCTTTCTTTTTCGTGTTTGTTATTGTCAGGACAAGGTTTGTATGAATGGAAATGTTTGAAAAATTGTCCGGAAAATGAAATGAAATTGATTGGTGTATGTGCGATTCACACACGATAGAAGTGAATATATATAACAAGGGTAAGACAATTATAAAGTTTATTTGTTTAAAAATGAATTTATTATTTAGCACAACAAGATATAAAAATACCCACAAACACGTTTAAATAATAACACACCACGCTGACTTCTTACTAAAAAGTTGTAATACGCAGCCGTATACAGTGTACAGTAGTATTAGCTCACGTACTTTTCACATATACTAACATACTTTAAATGCTCAAATACAAGCAAGTATTAAACAGTGTGCAAAATACATACACGCCGACATTTGCTCTCTCGCTCTGGCTCACTAATTTTTATATTTGTGTCTCTTACCTATCGTTTTTTCCGTTGCATCCGGTTTGACAAACCGACATTTGCTTTCTCGCACTGGCTCACTAATTTTTGTATTTGTGTCTCTTACCTGACGTTTTTCCGTTGCATCAGGTTTGACACACCGACATTTGCTCTCTCGTTCTGGCTCACTAATTTTTGTATTTGTGTCTCTTACCTGTCGTGTTTTCCGTTGCATCCGGTTTGAAATCACAACGATTCTGAAGAAGTTTCACTTCAAAAAAATTAAATGCCTAGAACTTCGTCGGTGTGGAACTTAGTGTAGAAAACAGTGATTAATAAAATCATCTGAGTGTATTATATTTGACTCTCTGGATATGGCATGGTACTCAAAACAACAGTTAATCGTTCATCAGACACGTGCTTATTTCTACATGAACGGCATGCAGCTTCTGGAAACTGTGAATTTAATCATTTGATTTAAATGAGGCGTTCGATATAGAATTTTCTCGGCAAGTAAATTGCTCTGCCAGAGTCGGTAGTTTGACCGGTGGAATATAATTTCGATGTCTGCAGGTTCGAACCCCAATTGTAGAAAATATTTTTTCTGAATTCGCGTACATTTATTAATTTAAATTGGTAACGCTATTGGGTAGCGATGAAGGAAAACATCGTGAGGAAACCTGAACCTGAGAAATGTTCTTGTAGTACTATTGTATGTGGCAAACCAACTGTGGATTTCTCAGAGTTTGAAATCACCAACACGTCGTGGGCTGGCGTGGTGATTATGCCCATCCCTACCTCCGGGATGAGGCCTATGGCCCTGCAGTGGATCTCTTACAGGCTGATGCTGATGATGATGACCGAACTATAGTAGTAGTTTTGACGTTCATAAGGGCCTTATTAGGGCCTGAATTGAATAAAGACTTTTTGCTTTTATCAACCAAAATTTGTATTAAGAAATGATTTAAGGATAATAAATAAATAAGAAAAATAATAACTTCAGTGTTTATAGGCCGCTAGCTAGATTAATTGCTCGTAGGCCATACATTGTGGAAAACATGATATAAAAACTCCATTAAAAAGACAGTAATTTTGATACTGACCCGTTTTAGGACGATGTAAGCTGATTCAGGCAATAGAACTTCAGATTCTTCTTTGAAATCTTACAAAGTATGTCACGATTTATTTGTGCACACAATGTCTAGGTTATATGAGATCGTTTTCAAGAATAATTCAAATGAAAGCAAACTAGATACATCCATCATCACGATAATCATCCGACGTAGAACCTTAAACTGTAATTTAGCACAGGATATGGGCGATCCGATATTGATTTATATTCCACGACTATAATGCACGTGTCGTATAGATAATAAAAGTGCAGCGTGCATTCAAATCGATCTATTGTTCGAGATGTACAAATAAACTTTATAAAATATCACCCGACAAAGTTAATGGTGGTAATAATTTTGCGCTATAAAAACCTTGTCTAGACAAAATTGATGTTAAGCAATGAAAAAAGAAATGAAAAGGTATTCTATATGAAGGTCTATATCCGATCATACATTATAGAGCGTTAATTGAATTTGTTGCTTAATAGTAATGTTTGTGAGTTTTTGACGGAATTTTAGTCTGTCATGTAACGGATTTTATATTTTACTTAATTATATTATGTTAGTTATAATATCATTGATTCTACTAGCTGATCCATGCCCACTTCGTTGGGCGGTAAACTCTTTTAGTTGTAATAAAATTATGAGTGTGATTTGGTTAGTACTATTGCTATGTATTTTGATAAGAATTCATTATTGTTGTTGATAATCATCATCTTCTTACCCTTATCCCACCTAAGTAGGGTCAGCACAATATGTGTTCCTTTTCCACTCTCGCCTATCAGATGTTATCTCAGTATTCACACCTTAACACACATCATTTTTCACGCAATCCATCCATACCTTTTTGGTCTTCCTCTACTCTTATATCCATCGACCATACTCAAAACTTTTCTAGTTACATGGTCTTCATCTCTCCTCATGACATGCCCATATCATGCTAATCTATTACTCCTTAACTTCTCTGTCACTGGTGCTGTTCTCAAACTTCCTCTGATATATTCATTCCTAATCTTATCCATTCTAGTTACACCACACATCCACCTTAACATTCGCGTCCCTGCCACATGTAGTTTTCTCTCATCCGTCTCTATCGTAGCCCAGCACTCAAATGCATACAACATGACTGGTCTTATAATAGTTTTATACACCTTCCCCATGAGTTTCAAGGGCATTCGTGGGTCACAAGCTGCACCAGACACCTTTCTCCATCTCATCCACTCTGCATTTATCCTATTCCTCACGTCCTTGTCTATGCAACCGTCGTTTTGGATCAGAGAACCGAGATACCGGAAATCAGAGCAGGTTAGTAAGGATATACCATTTAAAGCTATAGGAGAAAAAATGTTGTTGATAATATGACCAATAAACATCACTTAACGATTTAAATTATTTTTTTAATATAAAAAACTACATTTTGTGACTTAATATAAAAGCTAGACGTATGCTTTTTTGTAGGCATTATCAAGCTACAACTTTTCTCTAGATCTCAATCATATATTTCTCATCGTTAAGGCAGCGTTCGTAAGAAACATTTTCGTTCGACCGTTTTTTCTCCGACTTATTTTGCAAATCCGACTACCACAAAAAAACCTTTTTTTTTTTGTTATAATGCCTCTGACACTCACAAATAACAAAGCTTTCTATTGGTACAAGAATTTTCAAAATCGGTTTAGTAGATCCAGATATTACCCCTTACAATCTCACAACCTTGTGTTACATAATATTGTGCTATTTGAATCTATATTGTGTGATACTGGTGGTGTTTTGTGTAGTTTGGTTATTGTAGACAAATGATGTGGGTGGGAAATAAAACCATAGAGTATGAATTCTGAGACGCCAGAAATACTCCGTGGAAAGATTTAACAAGGGAGTCACCATCTTCACCATCCACCAAATACCTAATATTAGTCATTTGGGTGGGCGATGCTGAATCAGTCAGAACAATGCCTTTTATGCACATAGTTTATAGATACCATACAATTATAAATGAAAATCGCTAAAAAAAGGAATTATTTCAATACTTACCAAAAATATATACATAAGGATATAGTGTTAGAAAAAGAACGAAAGATTTCTCGATACTTGGAATCGCTGTTCGCTCACTGAAAGCGTTTTTGACTGGGAGGAGACCTAAATACAAAATGAGCTGTCATATGGCAATTCAACAGTCTATATGAGAAGTATATATACGTTTTTTTTTATTTAATTCAATATTTTTAGCATTTTTCGTTTATTATTAAGTAACAACTTCTTTAGGCGCGTTGCGCGGGATTTTTGGTAGGAGCTAATTTTATGATTTTGCGTCATGACAAGCTACGTAGCATGACCGGCCGCATTGGGCTTGAGCGGCTTGTGTCAGATTAGCGACGAATAGTATAGGGCCCTGTGTATATGTAATATTGATATTATGCAGCTCATCGTACGTTTGATTGATTAATAGACTTTATAAAAACGTGTACAATTATTGTTCCGAATGCCAATATATATGAAAACCACACTAATGTTAATAATTAGATAAACAAATTCTGAAATTTAAATATGAGCCACCTCCGAATGACTCACAACTATAGCGATGATTGCTGATTCCGAAGTTGAATTTGAAGAATGTTGAGGTTTTCTCGCAATAAAAGATTTGTTACTAGTAGAGCAGCGAAGCATGTGCTCGTGTTGCAGACTTGTTCAAAACAGGCTAACTATTCACTATCTACTAGTACTAACGATGACTATCTATCTATTCGATTACTGTATTACGCGATTACTATTACTATGACGACTGCTGTCTATGCCGTCCGCGCCTGAAGTCCACTCCGGGCCTTGCCTATACGGCACCGGGTCGCTTGCCCGACGCTGAACCATTTAAAGCTATAGGAGAAAAAATGTTGTTGATAATATGACCAATAAACATCACTTAACGATTTAAATTATTTTTTTAATATAAAAAACTACTTTTTGTCACTTAATATAAAAGCTAGACGTATGCTTTTTTGTAGGCATTATCAAGCTACAACTTTTCTCTAGATCTCAATCATATATTTCTCATCGTTAAGGCAGCGTTCGTAAGAAACATTTTCGTTCGACCGTTTTTTCTCCGACTTATTTTGCAAATCCGACTACCACAAAAAATACTTTTCATTTTTCGTGTTAATATGCCTCTGACACTCACAAATAACATAGCTTTCTATTGGTACAAGAATTTTCAAAATCGGTTTAGTAGATCCAGATATTACCCCTTACAATCTCACAACCTTGTGTTACATAATATTGTGCTATTTGAATCTATATTGTGTGATACTGGTGGTGTTTTATGTAATATAGTTTGGTTATTGTAGACAAATGATTGTTTGAGTGTTCACTTCTGTCTGCAGTCCTTATGACTGCCTCGATTGTTTTTTAATCAAAGCCGCCTCCATATATTTATTGCTGAAAGAACGATGGCGCCAAGTGTATTTATGCACCATATCGAAAGTTAAACGTTGAATAATAATGGACAATTAGGATCGGAGAGCTATTACAGCGTGCCGTCATGTATTTTCAACTACCTAAACGGGGCATTGTGAGTTAATGATATACACTGTTGCAATATATATTTGCTATTCATGAGCAGATGTTACATAGAAACATCCTTTAAATTGGGTAACTAAGTTGTTGAATTTACTGTACATTTGGGTTCAGTTATAGAATTCCCAGCTACCTCTCCAAAGAGACTAAGAGTGGGAGAAACTGAATTAAGTACGATTGTAGAAGTGCCATTGCCATCCTTATTTTTACCACGTTCGTAAGTTGGTGACGTAATGATGATGAAATGTTCCAATTTAGTTCCTCGGAATAGTAACTTATGGACCTATTTCAGAGCTACAATTCTATAGAAGTCGCTTATAAACAACTAGAGGCTACATCGCTTAGTATCATGTGAAAATTACACCTCTTCTCTAATTCATAGCAAAAATATTCACGGATATTTTCCAGCATTCATTTTAGGCATTTCCTATTTTGGCGATTTGTAGTTAGGAGGATACGCGTCACTTGTCGCCGGAAGAGTGAAAATTATTTTACGTATTTTAATACGTAGGTACTCCGCTAACTGTGGTTTTAATGTGTTACACTGTGATACAATTATTGTTATAAATTAGCGTTTTATTCTAGCGTAACTATGCTTCCTGGCCAGAGCCAGAGCCAGGCTTTTTGTTTTTAATATGTATAAATGATCTGCCGCTAATAGTTAATAACTGTGCTGACATGGTGCTTTTTGCAGACGATACTTCAATTATATTTAAAGTTAAACGGATAGATTCAGAGGTTAGAGATCTGAATAATACATTAAATGAAATTTGTCATTGGTTTGCGTTAAATAACTTATTGCTAAATACAAATAAAACGAAATGTATGACATTCACCTTACCAAATGTAATAATAATAATAATAGAATAATTAATAATAGGTTAATAATAGAATCAAGATCGAAGGGAATTTGGTAGGGTTAGTTGACAATGCTGTATTTTTGGGAATCACACTAGATTCTAAATTACAATGGGGCCCTCATATTAAAAAAATAGCAAACAGATTAAGTTCGGCTGCATACGCAATACGTAAAATTCTCCAGCTTACAGATATTGCCACTGCTAGTTTAGTCTACTTCGCTTACTTCCATAGCCTAATGTCTTATGGTATTCTGCTGTGGGGGACGGCTGCTGAGGTAGACACCATATTTTTATTACAAAAACGGGCAGTTCGAGCAATATATAATATGGGACCTCGCGAATCATTAAAAACGAAGTTCCAGGAATTCGGTATCTTAACTCTACCCTCCCAATACATTCTTGATAATTTAATGTATGTCCGTAAAAACTTTGAAAATGTGCATTTTGTAAAAGACCGGCATGATCTAAATACTAGAAACTGTGACAAACTGGTCATCCCATGTTTCAGACTTAGCAAAACCAGTAATAGTTTCTTAGGTAATAGTGTTAGGTTTTACAATAAAGTCCCAAAACATATTACCGATTTGCCGGACTGTAAATTTAAGCACCATGTCAAGCGGGTTTTAGTGTCGAAAGGCTACTATAGAGTGGATCAATACGTGAACGATGGTGACGTCTGGAATTGACTCCTCTCTGTGCATCGTAACGTATAATGTATTTGAAATATATATATATTTTAAAAAGATGTACCCGATCGAGTTTCTTGCCGGTTCTTCTCGGTGATTGGGTTGTTTTCCGAACCGGTGGTAGTTTTGACTTTCATAAATGCCTTATTAGGACCTAAACTGAATAAAGTATTTTTGAATTGATTTGATTTGAGAGTGACAATTCTCTGGGTACTGCGTGGGTTTCCATTTTGAGGCCCCTGAATAGGAGTCTTTTATGCACCTCTTTTTATATATGTTTTGTTAATGACTACGTCCGGTACCGCTACGACACACCCGAGAGGCGAGACTACAACGCCACCCGGGGGAGCGACTATTGACCTGCGATACCGTGCTATTGACTTTATCGGAGATATTACTAATGACCTCAAACGCTATTGGTTGAAGTTATCAGCTGTTCACTATTTACACCGGTGTGAGAACTTCATTGGTAGGAGTTCGGCATATAAAGGATAAGATGTCGCTAATCTACACGTACTCTTATGTGGAAGTTATTGTAAGGCGAAACTCTGCCCGTATAAATAGTCACAGTCCCTATAGGGTGTTATTGGTTTCCCTGACCGACCGGCCGATTATACGTATTTCATAAGTTTTAACAATAGATGATAATGACATAAGAAATGTTATTATAAAGAATTTTGTAACACTCTTGGTTGAGTTTTTGGTGGGATCTTGGAATGTCATTTGGAGACCTTATATTTTATTCATAATATTGTGTTATTTGGCTCCATCTTATGTAGCATTGATGGTGTTTTACGTACCTAATATAGTTTGTTTATTGTGCGCAAGTGGAGTGGATCGGAAATAACACCACGGAGCATGGATTCTGACTTGCCACAAAAAATCTCTGGAAAGTTCTAACAAGACGGCCACCATCTTGTTAATTTGTTGAAATTATAGCAAGACACCCGTAATATCATTATCTACTCGACAATGGTAGTAATAATCTAGTAAAAGATTGGTTCTCAAAAAAAAACACTCTTAGTTCATATTCTTTGCATACAATTAAACATTTTGTTTTCTAACTTAACAGCTTTAGTTCCCCTGTATTTTCACTGCGAGCCTTTGTATTAAGTAAATAAAAGAAAACATTGTCCTCCATTAAATTTATTTTTACTATTTCCGTTCATCATGATTTCCTTAAAGAATGCAATTTTTGAAATATTCGTTACATATACATTAGCAAAACAATCAATCGAAATCTCAGTTGTTTACGTGGTAAGACAAAGAAGTCGTATTAAATTCAATTGTAGAGTATCACAAACAACGGATCCGTGCAAGCTGTAAACACGCCGTCATGAAATACACAAACAACTCAAGGAGTATCATCTCGTTTCGATGCATTGAATGCATCTGTTTTAAAAGTACAGAGTTTATTGTTCAATTGTGCCATACCTACATATAATAATGTGCCAAATAATATGGAATATTCTGATATATATCATTTTATTAGACTGTGAGTTATTTTAAACGCAGTTTATATTCGGATATTTTTTTATACTGCGTCTTAAAAGCAATCTGGACTAATTCAGACTCAGTCAAACCAGTAACAGTTTTTTTGGTAATAGTGTTATGTTTTACAACAAAGTCCCAATGCCGATTTGCTGAATTGTGAGTTTAAGCACCTTGTTTATTCGCCAAAATTTGCCAAACGTTGTAAGGAAAGTTAAATCACGGTGTTTGTAGGCAGGAATTATGATGGTACCACTCAATTGATCTCCTCCACGACCGCTGTTAATTTAGATTATAATTTTTATATATAAATTTCTTCTGTGCGTGTGTATGTCACTGAACTCCTCCTAAAAGGCTGGACCGATTTTAATAAAACTTTGTGTGCGTGTTCCAGTGGATCCGAGAATGGTTTAGATTCACAATTGGATCCGGTAGGTGGCGTTGCGGTTGACTTTTAGGATTTTTTTTATTATCAAGGCAGGACAACGTCCGCCAGGTCCGCTAGTCTCCATATATTTTAGGAAATAAATTTTAAAATTGTTTTTGATTTTCAGATGTTAGTTGCCAGTTCTTTAACTGCCACGATGATCCAGCCTACGAGCCTGAAGAGGGAACGGTTGATGAACTTCAGTTCACTTGGCTTGGAGTTCTGCAATATATTCATGGTATAATTTCAATATTGGCTTCAAAAGGCAAAATAACTGTCTAACTATCTTTCGATATCCGATTATGATTTATTTTTTTCTTGACAGCTTTTGTAGTTAGCCTGACCAGCCGAATTGCACTTGAGCGGCTTGCGTCAGACTAGCGACGCGTAGTGTAGAAACCTGTGTACGCCTAATATTGATTACTTTCCTGGCTAAATTACCACAGTCAAGCTGTAAATCTTTTGCTATATATTTATAATTTCTATTAGTTACGTGAGAATAATATACATAAAATAATATAGTGTTAACTCTACGTCGTAGAACTTTCTATAACGTAGCAACTAATTCAATTTGGTTGGTTTACCACAAAACCATTTATCCGTTCTCTTCCCTCCGTATAACGAAAAAACATGCTCGGTCCCTTGTTATTCGTTATAAACAGATTACACTGTATTCTCTACGAAGCAGTCCTGCAACGTTAATTATGTATTGTGCTTTTTATTGTAAAACAAATGTTTCTTGAATTCTAAGCTTAGTATTACTTACTAATAGGTGTGTCAAATTGTGTTATTTTAGATTTAATTTTACGTTTTTTTTTGTTTCAGTAAAGAACGGAACACCACATTATTTTAGAGTACCAAGAGTGGTATTAATCAGTGGTCAGTTCGCTCTCTCCACGGCAGTTGACGCTGCGCAGGTCCCAGATGGTTATGCATTGTTAGTTACTAAAGTATTTTATTGTAAGTAGTATGTAAGCAGTTGTATTCTAATCATAATGTAAATTTGTAGGTGGTAGAGACACGCTGAAGCTGTAACTGGTTTCAGCATGAATTTGTCAGCTCGCTCCCGGTTCTACCACCCGACACACAGAAACACCCACGTGAAGTAAGAATGCTCGCAGTGAGAGCGTTGGAGGCCCATCTCCCCTCCACTTCCCCTCTCCTCTTCCCCCTTCCCATCCTCCCACCCAACACAGAGTGGCAACGTACTTACGACTCCTCTGGTGTGGCAAGTGTTTATGGACGGTGGTGATTGACATCAGGTGACCTACCTGTTCGTTTGCCTCCAATGATATAAAAAAATATGTATATACACAATACAGCATAAAACATTTATTTCAGAGGTAATGTAGTATTCGGTGATTACGAGCGAGATGAAACAGAATGCAGGGTGACAACGGAAGAAATTGCTGCTGGGGCGGAGTGTGAACCGGCGGTGTTACTGATGCCCATAGCAGATGTTCTATTACATCCTGAGTATAAACATTTTGGTGTCACTAACAGTATTGCTTTACTGAAGATGATCACAACAATAAGGTCTGGTGCGTAGATGAAGATTTCTAAAGTTTTTAAATTAATTTAAAAAAATTCGTTCTAAGTATAATTGGTACATTATAATTGTTAAAACTAAGTTAATTGCAAACTTAGAAGTAAAGAATCTTGTAGTACCTGTTCCATTAAAAAAAATGTGTGTGTACTTATGTACACGCGTTAGAAGTTATACTTCAATGGTGCAAAAAGATAAAAATCTTTTCAAAAATTTTCTCTCGCCTTATTCTACGTTTGTAGAGAAAACGACACTAACAATAGAAAAAGTTGACTACAGCTAACTTCAGGGCGTCGGGTTTTCGTGACGGTGTGCGCGCGCATCTTAAAAATGTACTCTCATAATTTGTCCCTAACGCGCCAAAAGAAGTATAACTTCAAAAAATTGCGAAGAAGAGACCCTTGTCAAGGACAACGTTTCTAATGCTTTTTCTTCAACTTCCCATGTAATTCGATATAGATATATAGATTATTTATATCTGTATAAACCAGATCGAGTTTGTTGCCGGTTCTTCTCGATGACTGGGTGTTTGTTCGAACCAGTGGCAGTTTTGACCTTTATAAGTGCCTTCTTAGGGCCTAAATTGAATAAAGTGTTTTTGATTTGATTTCATTTGTATATTTTCGTCAAGTAAGGACAAAGCGTTATGTCCATCCATGAGACTCTCTCTGTATATTTCTCTCTGTAATTTATATATTTTTAATTTAATATCTTGTATGTATATTTTTTCAATACAAATAACGTGAAGTAAGGAATTGTGTCAAGAACTTTAATTTAGTATCTTGAGGATAAATAATAATTAATAAAAAATAAATCTTAGCAGAGGGAAATAAATTATATACGGAAATAAATAAATAATAGTAGCGGGCCGGGCGGATGTTGTCCTGCCTTGATGATAAAAAAAAATCTAAAATTCAACGGCAGCGCCTCCTACCGGGTCTAATTGTGACCCAAACCATTCTCGGATCCACTGGAACACGTATACAAAGTTTCATCAAAATCGGTCCAGCCGTTTAGGAGGAGTTCAGTGACATACACACGTACAGAAGAAATTTATATATAAACATAATAATAGTAGTTTTTATAATTTTAATGTCCCATTAAAATTATTTAATGTATGTCCGCAGAAACTTTGGAAAGCTGGATTTCGTAAATACCGGCATTATCTAAATACTAGAAACTGTGACAAGCTGGTTGTCCCATGTTTGAGAACTAAGTAAAACCATTAACAGTTCTTTAGGGAATTGTATTAGGTTTTCCAATAAAGTCCCAAAGCGTATTACTGATTTGCCGGATTGTGAGTTTAACGCCATGTCAAGCGGGTTATGGTGTCGAAAGGCTATTGTAGATTGGATCAATATGTGATCGATGGTGATGTCTGAAATGGACTCATCTCTGTGGATTCACTAAAAAACGATTGTAACTTGTAATGTATTCTAAATATTGTATATATATGTTAAAAAGATAAACCGGATCGAGTTTCTTGCCGGTTCTTCTCGATGACTGAGTTGTTTTCTGAACCGGTGGTATATTTGGCGGTCATAAGTGCCTTCTTAGAGCCTAAATTGAATAAAGTATTCTTTAATTTGAATCAAAGCGCCTAAAATTAGATCTAAATCGTATACACTACACTATGTTTTTATGTTCGCAGTGTATATGTTACCTATCTGCCTTCCGTTTAAAAACTTTATACTGGACAAGAATAAGAAACAGACGAGGAATAAATTCTTCCACGTGGACTTCGTTAGTGGTGAGGAGTATTTTGTACCTTTTTACTCTGTTACTCCCATTAGTATTATCAGGATTTTAATTTTAAAATGTTGATTAGCTTTTCATACTTTTAGAAAATGCATTAATATTAAACTCGAATTTTATTGGTTACAAAACTGGTTGATGACTATTAGCGATTGTAACTCTAAGAAGACTCTAAACTAACTCTAAACACGAACGGTGTTATTACAAAAAAGTTAAATACGTATTGAATACTTGCTTTAAAAAGGTTTGATATAAATGCAACGCGGTCGCTGAATGTTCGCCATCTTGCTTTTTGTCTTGCTTTGTTTTGTCTTGCTTGCTTGCTTTGTTACGTTAGGTTAGACTTGCGAGGGAGTAGACGCAATGCCAGTTCGGCAGCTCTTGCTCCCCGACCAATAGGTGATTGGAGGCACCATGGGGTTTTAGTCCGTGCAAATCGGACATACCCCACCCTTTTTAATTTAATACATTTAATTGGAAACCTTTTTAAATCAAGTATTTAACTTTTTTTGTAATATCACCGCAAGTGTCTACTATACCGACTTGACTGACGAAGAGATTAGTAGATTCATCCATGGAGTCGTGGATACAACGGCGCGACACATTGTCGACTATAATTTAAAAATAACTATTAAAGGTGATAATGAAGCTGCGATAAAGCCAAACATCTCAATTAAAAATCTGAATTATAATAGTTAAGCAAAATAATGATAATAGTTGCTGATATTTAAAACGATTTTGAACATGATTAATAGAATAAAATAAAGCAGAAAAATGGTACGGACCACGAGTATGGAGACAGATAAAAAAAAACTCTAAGATAGACCTCTTATGGTAGACATTGCATTGAAGAATTTCGACTTGTACGCTATCTATATTATATGCTGCCACACAAAAATCTGTTTAAACTTTGTTTTCTGTTACAATTATTGTATAATATTTAAATAATCAACTAAAACTAGTATCAGTCTGAAACGTTATAAGCGGTAATTTTAATATTAAAGTTAAAAGTAATATATCCTAAAAATGGGTCTGGGATGGGTCTTCTATCACCGAAAATATTTTATAGTAATAACTAACAATGTCCGCGGCTGTCTAAGCATTTTCTATGTAATAATTACCTTCATTTTCTATGTTTATTAAAGAATAAGTAACTGAAGAAAGAATCACGGATTTTCGTACAATCATTTTCTTCAGTTTTGCAACCAATCTTCTAGTAGATTATTACATTTTTGAGTAGGTAATGACACAAGTTTCTTGCGATCACTACAATGTTTTAACAAGATGGTGGCCGGCTCAGGGATTTTTGTGGCATATAAAAATCCATGCTCCGTGGTATTATCTCCCATCCACTTCACTTGCGCACAATATCCGCACTATATTACGTAAAACACCACCAATATTACAAAACATAGACATTCCAAACAAAACATTCCAAAGACAACAACTTTAGGTGTCGAATTTCCAACAATCCTTATATAAAAACAACTAATTTTTACGATCCTACAAGTAATTTATTATATGCGTTGATATCTCAGTCTGTGATTTCTTTATATTATTCTTTATATATTCTTCGTTATGATCGTAATACCAGAGTTTAACACTTCAACCGTTTGCAGATGTTCCGAGAGATTTCATAGAAGAAGACAAAGATGTCGCTCGTGTCAATTTACTGCCGCGGGAACTCTGCTTTCTATATGACAATCCCGACGTAAGCGTACCTAATCTTCATTGTGTTAATAATTATAAATTTGATCGAAAATGGTCTAAAGTAATGGTCGGCAAATTACTCACTCGAAAGAGCTGAGAATGAACAATACAAAAATTAAGTTTGATCCATCACGATCCATGATCCAGCCAGCCGTTGCCGTGGCTGAGTTATTTATTATATGTTGAATTAACAATTATAATAAAGTATGTCGTATTATGATGGGAGTGATGTGATGAGTCTGTTCAAAAACTTGATACAGAAAAAGCGAGGTAGTAATAGATTAACAGAACACGTGCATCGTAAAATAAACTGAAGTTGAAAAAGAAATTTTAAATTAAAACGTGGCGCCATCTATGTGGGGGGGGGGGGCGACTAGTTATCTTCGCTTGTTCTTTATTTAATAAAATATTTTACAATTATTCTTACAGCTAACATCTTATAATACTGTAAACTATACTATTTCTAGATAGTTACACTATAAGTATGTATAACTACACCACATATAACTATAATATTATATAACTAATTATAATATCATATATGTATATACTATTCTATATTGTAAAATAAAACACGATCCAATAGATATATTTAATTGTGGACAAAACTATCTAAAACTAAGCACAATTAAATATACATCACTAATTAACACAAATACTAGAAATCAACATTCACAGTAATTTAATTTGTAATTAAAAACATTGAAACCATTTATCGAAAATAGTATACATCAGGAGTGGCCAACCAGTCGATCGCGATCGACCGGTTGATCGCGCAAACAATTTTGGTCGATCACTCGCAAGTTTCACGAGGGGACGAATTCAATGCCAAATGTTTCTAGTACTTGATGCAGGAATAAACATGTACGCAGCTCATGCTTCGAGCAGGGAGACGTTTGCAGCCGTTGCATGTACCGTGCGCATATTGTACTTTACCTGCGCTTCTCACAAAGTAAAGCACGCCGAATACAAAAATTTATTTACTTGACGTGCAAACGTAACGCATGTACTAATGTAGAATTGTACAAACTGAACTGTGAAAATATAAGTGCCATTTCTCTGTTTTAAATTAAATTAAACCTTTCCTTACCTATCATATTTACTTGATTCGTAAGTGTTCTCAGTAGCAGATTTTTAAACCTTGGCAATTAGCGGAGTTAATGGTACGACTTTCCGGGATTGGAATGGGGGGACGGGGGGTATTCATGTATGTTTCGTATTTAGCCATAAATCATGGAACTCGCAAGAGTGCACGTCGGTATAAAAGCACATTGCATAAACGTAACCCGTTTTTACCCCCGTAGCACAATTTTAAAATAAAAAGTAGATCTTATGTGCACAAAAGTTGGCCACACCTGCTATACATTATATCTATCTATATAAAAAATCTCTCAAGTTGGACTAAATTATAAATAAATGCAAATTTTTCATGAAAATCGGTTGAGTAGTAACAGAGTTGTTTGTGAACAAACATCTTGACACTGGATTTTGATATATTTAGATTCTAATTAAAAGTACACTATTGAGCTTGCTTTTGCTAAATACTGTTAATTTTTGTTAAATTTTGCTAATTATGAGCGACTAGTAATGCTATGGTTGGTATAGTCTAAAGTCTATGTTATGTTCTAAACAGAATGTAACTGCTATACCCAAGAATACCATTGCCTGTACAACAGGCTGTGGCTTCCACTCAGGAGCTCCTACTGTCGTCCACGAGCACACAGGCCATTGGTCTATGATAGCTATCTCGCAAGGTACAATATTACTGTCAGTTTTGTTGTCTATTCTGTCATATCACACTTATTAGTATGTACAACACAATTATTATACAAACTCAAATGTTATGCTAAAATTAAAAAACCTTAAGCTAATTTGCTATAAGCTGGTCCTCGAAATAATTTAGTAAAATCTAAACGATTACAAATTTAGCTATATACCGGTATGACGATTGAAACTGTCCTATTGTTGATCTAGTGTTTGTATCACTGATCTACTATTGATTAGCTACTTTTAGTCCGGCTTGTAATACTAGTAGCTAATACCATAGGTTTTTTGAAGTAAAACTTCTTTAGAATCGTTGTGATTTCAAACCGGATGCAACGGAAAAACGACAGGTAAGAGACACAAATACGAAAATTAGTGAGACAGAGCAATAGAAAACGACAGGTAAGAGACACAAATACAAAAATTAGTGAGCCAGAGCGAGAGAGCAAATATCGGTGTGTCAAACCGGATGCAACGGAACGACAGGTAAGAGACACAAATACAAAAATTAGTGAGCCAGAACAAGAGAGCAAAAGCCGGTGTGTATGTATATTGCACACTGTCTAATACTGGCTTGTATTTGAGCATTTAACGTGTGTTAGTATATGTAAAAAGTACGTAAGCTAATACTACTGTACACTGTATGCGGCTGCGTATTACAGCTTTTTAGTAAGAAGTCAGCGTGGTGTGTTATTATTTAACAGAGTTTGTGAGTATTGTTATATCATGTTGTGCTAAATAATAAATTCATTTTTAAACATATAAACTTTGTAATTATCCTATCTATGTTATATATATTCATCTCATTCTATTGTCGATTTACTGAAGTTTCACATCTATCGTGTGTGAATCGCACACACACCTTTTTTATATTTTACGATCTGCGATATATATTATAGATCTCATTATATCTTAGGTTGTGTTCTAAATAGATATTGATGAGATTGTTAGCAATTTATTTGCTAATTTACGATATATAAGGATTTTTCTAAGCTAACCTAACTAGCGAACCACCCTCATAAGGAAAGTTCTGTCAATCACCAATAGATGTGTTTCGACAACTGCATTTGAGAGCTAATTCTGCTCTAAGCTTATCGTGTTTACCATTTTAGACAGCATCGTCGTTTAACATCAGGTGAAATTGTTTTTTTTTCTCTCGAACTGACTACGCTATTGACCCGGCAGGGTCTTCACAGCTTCACCGGACTACATCAGGTGAAATTGTAGTTAAACGCTAAAGTGCTAAAATAACATAAGAAAACCTAAATCACCAGATAAATCTCCATTTTAGTTTTTAGATAACGCTTTTCATTAATATAGGGGGAGCTCCATGTCCAGACCCTTTACGCTTCCGACGGCCTCCAGCTCCACCGAGACATATACTTTTGCATCCGTATGTCCCGTGGATCACAGCTGCCATAACGGGTAAAGCTGTTGGAGCTTTTTCGAAAGATGACCCTTTTGGTGAGATTTCAGTAATTATTGGTAATATTATAAATGCTGTTTTTTTATGTCATAGGTGGCAAACGAACAGGTGGGTCACCTGATGTTAAGTGATCACCACCGTCCATGGACACTAACAACACCAGAGGAGCTGCAAGCGCGTTGCCACCCTTTGGGGGGCAGGGTTAGGGGAGGGAGCGGGAGAGGATAGAGGAGAAGGGAGGGGAGGTGGGCCTCCGGCGCACTCACTGACCGAACGAAACGCAACAATGCAAGCACTGTTACTTCACGTCAGTTGTCTGTGAGAGGGTGGTACTACCCCGGATGAGCCGACCCATTCATGCTGAAACCAGTAATAGTTTCAGCGTGGCTCTACCACCATTAATGTTAATGGTGGTAATGAGTGAGGAGTGACCTTAGCTTAGCGACAATACGTTCCGACATTACATGGTTTCGAATCATACAGTGTGATTTTTTTATTATAAAAAGCAAACCACAAAGATATTCATCCGATTTCAAATGGTCATTGCAACTAATATGTGTATATAATTAAGACTCAGTAGGGCCGCAGCTTCGATGCTAGTTTTATTGGGTTCTTAGGCTTAAGGACAAGTTTAACGTCTAATGTACCGGTGAATGTTGTCAATACTCTTCTGACCAGTGCAAGCAATGCGATCTTGCAGCAGATATAGATCATTAGTGCTCTCGCAGTTTTACAAATTCTTCCACACTTTGAAATCCCATGAAAGAAATATTAGTGTTGAAATTCTAGCATTGTCATTTTGTATTTTGTATTTATTTTAGTTATTTCTCTCAAATAAATACTCTATCTTGAAGAAAGCGCGTGTATCGCCATAGTGTAAAATGCAGCTTTGGCTACATTCTGTAAATATGGCCAAACATTAATATTTTAAAATATATTATATTTTACTTCAAATATATTATTAAGTAGCGCGAATATCAATATTTTTATTTAATTTGATTAATTTAATAGAGCCACGCTGAAACTATTATTGATTTCAGTATGAATGGGTCGGCTCGCCCGGGGTAGTACCACCCTCTCATAGAAAACCGACGTGAAGTAACAGTGCTTGCATTGTTGCGTTTCGTTCGGTCAGTGAGAGCGCCGGAGACCCACCTCCCCTCCCCTCTCCTCTCTCCTCTCCCTTTCCCTCCCCTAACCCTTCCCTCCAAAAGATGGCAACGCACTTGCGACTCCTCTGGTGTTGTTAGTGTCCATGGACGGTGGTGTTCACTTAACAGCAGGTGACCCACCTGTTCGTTTGCCACCTATGACATAAAAAAAAAAGTTATTTTAGTGCCTTATTAGTTTTTCACATCGAAGGCAGGTTATTTATTTTGTAAACAAAATTTATTACTACTTGGTTGGGTCTCTTCCAAAAAATGTTTAGCGCATACATAAATATATTATTTATTGACTTGCCTTGTAAGACACGAGTAAATATTTGTGAAACGTAAGTCTGCAGAAAAGGCACATATTTTTAGAAAGTAACTAATATTACTCCATAGTCCATTCTCTTATTTTCCGTCAATCTCGTTACTCGCTGCCAAAAAAAATAAAATAAATAAGTAAATACACGCTTACTCTTGAAAGTGTACTTTTAATCCAAATCTTTTCCATAAATATATCTCTACAAAAGCAAAATTTAAATTTACAAAAGACTCTTTGAATAAACTTCAATTTTGTATCTATACTAATATTATAAACTGGAACGTTTATTTGTTTGTTTGGTTGAACGCGCTAATCTCAGGAAGTATTGGTCCGATTTGAAAAAAAAAATCAGTGTTATATAGTCCATTTATCGAGGAAGACTATATATCATCACGCTAAGAATAATAGAAGCGGAGTGCCAATGAAGTATGGTTCAAAATCGTGTTTTCTTTCCTTTTGAGAGCTTCCGTTGCGTGTTTGCGTTAGCCCAAAGTAACTATGCCACGCGAAGTCGCGGGTAGAAGCTAGATGTTTATATTTGGCTCTTTTGAATGATGAGTTTCCCGAACTCTGTCCTAAAGCATCCCTGGATCCAGTACCATCTTTGCTTCACCATTTGTTGGTGGCAAGGCACACTTATAGAGTCCTTCCGATTTATATATAAATGCAATCTGCTTCAGTTGACAGTTAACGATCATTTTACGACTGTTTGATTGATTCATCTGTTGGTTCGAGAGTCCAAATCAATTTTTAAATTTAAATTCAAGCCATAAATTAAAAGGACGGCTGAAAAAACATCTGAACTGTATATTAACACGACAGTTACTTCGTTTTAATTTTTAATACATTTACGGTTAAACTGTTGAATCTGCTTTGGTAAAAATAACGAATTATAGAGCACAATTTATAAAAAAAAACTTAAGTGACATATAGACATAATTTTTTTTTTCGTAATTCCATTCCATTTATTAACCGACTTCGAAAAAGGAGGAGGTTACTACGTTCGGTTGTGTATGTTTATTTATTTTTATGTATGTTAATCGATATTACGTCAATTGTGAACCGATTTTAATGACTCTATTATATTTAAATTGGGCATATTCAGAGGTGGTTCCATATAAATTTGAAGAAAATTTCAACCCCTAAGGGGGTGAAATATCGTTTATTTGATTTTCACCCACTTCGTCTCTACGTATTTTCGAGAAATTGGAACCGATTTATTATACCCATTAGAAACCAGATATATTTATGCACACTAAAAATGGAAAATTAAAAAAAAAAAACAAAAAAAAAACCGCCTTGGACTTGAATTTTTTTAATATAAATTATCAATCTTTGTGTGCTTAAATGCTTCGGCACGACTGAAGTTCGATATTTTACTTTGGTTACTTGGGATATGATAGATAGCTGATTGTTAGTGTGATTTTAGCATAGTTTTTACACAATATATTAACTCAAATTACCACGTGTACTTTAAACACGAGGTTAACATCGTAAGAGATGGCGGTGTAAGATAGATTATATTTTGGAGAATTGATTGATCGGAGAATAATATTAAAGGAAAGAAACGGGACATTACCTAGTAATGTGAAATGGTGATGTTATAGGATGGAAATCATCCAGATCAGGAAATAGCACCTTACTTATTGTCCATAATGCGACCAAAATATAACTGAACGCAAAGTTAAACTTCAGGTTAATAAGCAGACACTTCCTATATTAAGGATTTATAATGCCTCGTGCAAGTCTCTACGATACTGTCGGACACGGATGGAATGGGCACTGGTGGATGGGAGGCTTGAGGTGTTTCGACCGTGGTGACGCAGCTGATGATATCTTCAAATTCTACCACGAGATTTTCCAGATGAAGCCACAGACTGAAACCTTTATGACTTACTATTTAGAGGTATGACCTTTCAAATACCAATTTCAATAGTTCCTTTTGCCATGTTCTACGAATAATATAAACGTACAAGTTTTATTAACCGCTGGGCTGATTTTTTAATCCTAATTTAATTTTCTACTTTTGTCAACTACTACAGATAATTAGAAGTACATCCTATTCATTCTGATTAATATAGCCTTTGCCATTTTCTTATTCCAGATCAACGCTCCACAAAATACAATGATCATCTGTATCAAAATAGGAATACCGTATAGATTAGCAAAACCGAAGGTCTGGGACCTTGATAGCCCTGAAACTAGGGTAAGGCAAAAATACCAATATCGGTTGACTTTTTTTTTTAAATTATGTATCGTTTTATATAGTACTAGCTTCTGCCCGCGTGGAATAGTTACTTTAATGGATGCTCTCAAAAGGAAAAACACCTCGATTTTGAAACATTCTTCATTATTGCTCCGCTCCTGTTTATCTTAGAGTGATGATATAACTTATAGTCTTCCTTGTTAAATGGGCTATATAACACTGAAAGAATTTTTCAAATCGGATAAGTAGTTCCTGAGATTAGCGCGTTCAACCATACAAACTCTTCCGCTTTATAAGTTTAAGTATAGATGCTTATAGATTCAAAACTAAAAGCGGTCTATAACTTCGTACGTATTAAATATTACTCAGAAGTAATATCGTTGGAAAGTTTCGAAGATTAGCTGTTATATACAAGGGTTTTAAGTAGGAAGGTGGACGGATGTTAAAGTTGTAGAAGACTGAAAATACATGGATTGTGTTTTCTTTTCTTCTTTATAGTTTTATTGGTATTTGACTGATTTTGAGAGACTGGCTCTCAAGTAGAGTTACCAGCCTTAGCCATTCCGCTGCCAACCGAACCCAGGGGGGAAGGGGCGGGGGTCCTGACCTCCCATTGCACGGGTCCGGTGGGCTGGGAGGCGGTCTTGTGACCGGACTGCCTCAGTCGGCTGTGGCGTGGGAAACGCCTGCCGCCGGGGGTGTACCGGAGCTTGCTAACGCAACCCCGAGACACCCCCATAGTGCGGGTAAAAAATCAAAGGTGGGGTGGCGGCGGAGCGGCTTAGCCTTTCCGCTGCCAGCCGAACCCAGGGGGGAAGGGGCGGCATTGCACGGGTCCGGCGGGCTGGGAGGCGGTGTGACCGGACTGCCTCAGTCGGGTGTGGCGTGGGAAACGCCTGCCGCCGGGGGTGTACCGGAGCTTGCTAACGCAACCCCGAAACACTCCCATAGTGCGGCGTAGGTTACCGTGGAGTTTTTTCCTCCCCCGGGGACCTGGCAATGTCTGTGAAAGAGGGTTAAAAAAAAAGGGGATGGTAGCTAGTCTGGCGGACTTAGAAAAGGCTCTATCAATATGATTTGGTTTTATCACGATGTGTTCCGTCACCGGTTGTGACTCGGTGATTCCAAATTACCGCCATCGTTGCCGCTTAAAATGAATGTCAAAATTAGACTAAAAAACAATAACAGACAGTCTACGACTAATCTCAGTGAACTATATTCTAGAACGAAACCATAAAATTACCTTTTTAACCGACTTCAAAAAAGGAGGAGGTTACTAAGTTCGGCTGTATGTATATTTTTTCATATCTTCGTCAATTGTGAATCGATGTAATGATTCTTTACTCATTTGAGTTGTTTATACTCAGGGGTTGATCCATATGAATTTGAAGAGAATATTCAACGCCTAAGGAGGTAAAGTACCGCTTATTTATTTTTTAGTCGGAGCCAACCCAAAATCTGTAGTAGGTAGACAAATATATTATTTATACTATATAGAGGGGCCGGCGGACGTTGTTCCGTCCTGGTAATAAAAAAAACCTTCACAAACTATATACATGAACCATCTTCATGAATCAGTTTATTTACTAGTGAAACCACATGAAAATCCGCTTAGTAGTTTTTGAGCTTATTACAAACAGACAGACAGAGGACTTAATTTTATAATACGTAATGACCATACACGGAAGGTGCGAGTGGACCTAAAATAATACTATGAATGTTAGTTGGTAACGATTTCAAATAGATTCAAGTAGAAATTAAATTCAAATTATTTTTCGCTTTTTACTGCCTTATTGTTTCTTTACTGTTTTTGGATATTGAAGTCAGCTTATATTTTTTTGTATAAATATATTTTTTTCAATACAATTACAGGTTCGAATCCCAGTTTTGAACTTTCGTCATACGTACAAGTTGCAAGTCGAAGCTTGGGCTTACAATTCCACGTCTTCATCAGAGAGCAGTCCTTCGTCTTCTTCTTCAATTAGCTCTGACTCCGATAGTGACTGAAGATGATTTGAGGATCGTCTGTGGGGTCAATAGATCTACTGTCTTTCAGAAATCATTTTATAAGTTATTGATCGCTGACTGAATTTGTTTTTAATAAAACTCACTGTCACCGCGGCTTTATTCGCGTTTCTCATTATTTGTCGTACCTAATCGTTATTGATTATAATAAATACATGAATTATAGTAAAACTAGTTTTTTTCTTGTGAGTTTACGTTATAGGTAGATTTTATCCTTATCTTATCCATTGGAAACATTTTTTTTCTGGTCGAAAAGTACTGCATGCTCTTTTCGGTTCTACACTTGTTTAAGAAAAATTATAAATACCAGCGAGGTACACATCTCTCCCTCGGGAGGGTGGGTATACATAAGGGATTTCCGCTCGTTAAAAAAAGGAAAAAAGGTATATGTTTGAGTTAACATTTGGACTCGGTACGTGTCGCTTGTTCGCATTTGGAAATACAATCGGAACCGGTAATAACATATCTGACGCAGATAAAGTTGCGCGGGTCAGCATCCAATACATTTCAAATCGTCTTAGACGATATCACGGACTTAAAATTGCGCATACAAAAAAGACATTTTTGGTAAATAGTATCCCGTAACTTCTTTTACTTTAGTGAACTGTACATATCAAAGCCACAAAAAACGTTTAAATCATACATACCTATATACGCGAGTGGCATTATCACAGATATCATATTACGCGTAAACAAAATAACATCTGTTTGAATGACGGGATCTATTTTTTTGACGCTCATTAATCGTCAAAATATGAATTATATAGTACAACTAGCGAGCACGCCGGAAGATATCCCGCCCTGATTTAAAAAAAAGATGTGGTGTCGTAGGACCATGTAGGAACGAAGTTCTTTCGGCTAATGTAGAATCGACACAATTTGCAAAAAAAAAAAAATTACCGATTAACCGATATTATGATTCACCGATTAATTAAATTAATGCAACGATTAATTTCACTGAGAATTTGAAAGAAAGAAGGAGAAAGAGAAAGGTATTATACACTACTCGCTTGTGTATACGAGTGTCGCGCCTGCGCACGTCTCATTTAACGGTTTTATTCCACGCACTTTTTCTTACGGTTTTACTATAAAATCCCTATCTCCTCCAAGCCTGCTGTGAGGAACTTCGTTCCAATAAAATTGTTTTTATTTTTTCTAACTTACTCTACATTCATCGCAACACTTCAGTCAATTTAAACAGCCTCCTTACAATTGATAGTCCACTAGCTGACCCGGCCACGCATTGCTGTGACTCAGTTATTACTTACATATCGAATTCAAAATTGTGTTTCAAAATTAAAACGTGGCGCCATCTATGAGATATAACGGTAACAAACTAATTTAAAGCGCCATCTATTCGGGACTGATGCAACTTACACTTAATATCAATAATCAACATTGTGAATAATTTAATTTGTTATTTAAGAATATTGAGGCCGTTAATTGTGTTATTCTGATGTATACACAACATTGTTGTAAAGATTAATATGTAGTCCGGTGAAGCTGTTAAGACCTTGCCAGGTCAATGGCGCAGTCAGTTCGAGAATAAAAAAAGCTTCTCACAAAATTCGTTTCAAAATTGCGTGAAAGAGCAACAAACATCAATGCATGTTCAAAACCTTTTTCATTTATAATATTAACAATATTTTACTTGCAGCTTCGTTCGAAAAAACGTACAATTGACCTATCACTCGAAGAGCGTTCATTTTTTCTGGTTATCCTTGTCTGACCTGACAAAGAGTACACAAAATTTAATGACGATTGTTTAATTAATTACAACGTGAAAGCGTAACAAACAAAGGAACAAACTCACTTCTGCATTTATAATACGAATAAGGATGGAATGTATTTACTTAATTATATACAACAAAGAACAGAGTAATTTTGTTTTTTTACAACATTATATTGCACAGGACATGTGTAGGAATTTTCTCATAACTATGAAGCTTGGATTAAAAGTCATATGAATATATTTATATCATATAACTTTGCCAGGAGAAGTACACGTGTTGATATAGTAAACTGTAATTATCAAATGAAATTAGATTATTTAAAAATAATTGGATAAGCTCATACTTTGTACTAATTAGTAATCTTAATAAAGGCTGTAGATATAATATGAAACGATATAAAAAAAAATGGAAAGAAAAAAACCACCCGGTATGTTTTGTAATATAATTCGTAATTTTGAGACAGCGAAAATACGAGTCAATCACTGTACACATTAGTAACAAATCGTCTGCATGATAAGATTATTTTTTCTCTAGTCATCTTATAAACACAGACGTAGCATCGTGCACTGTCGCAAATCAAATACACATAGAAGGTTCATTTAAACCGTCTCGTCTTTTCAGTCACCTTGAAGAATGTTCTACGAGTACTCTCTGAAAATATTTGTCAGTTTTGATACTCAATAACACGGTATTGTTATGATAGTCGTGTTTATGTCATATCTCCTAATTTCAATGTCGAATGTAGGTAATACATATAATATAAAGTATCATAAAAACGAGTTTTCTGTAGCTATTTCTTATTTGGAATTGTAACAATATAACAAATTTACATTACTTAGTCTGGCCATAAATACTGTTACAATTAAAAATAAACAAAATATTACATTTGAATTTGGAATCTGTCATTTTTATATGATTATTCATTG
>MU159448.1:146082-191119 GCA_015888305.1 Antheraea pernyi | reverse complement strand
CATAATCCAAAATTATGCACTCATTTTTGTGTGCCGGCTGTGAGACTTTAAGTGTGCATCTTGGGTTTTTGTATATCAATGTCAGTATACCATATTACGGGTAGTCAACATCATAGTTGAGATGTCTTCAATAAGTTGATATCCATTGTGTAAAAATTAACTATTGCATTACTAGCTGTTGTAGCAATTATAACTATTGGTATCTATGTAAATAAAAATCAGTTTCCGAATGCATGTATGCGCGTCACCTCAGAACGTTCGCGACTGCACCTATGTGGCTAACTTTACTTTAAATTGTGTTTGTATGAAGAATTGTTTGAACAAGGTAGTATATGAAAGAGTATATTTGAAAAATTGTACGGAAAATAACCTATTTCGGTTAAAAAAAGTCCATATTAAAATGTGAATGACTGCACGAGAAACAACATAGTACGGAGATCTTTAAAAATATTGTAACAATAGACATATTGACATTCAGGTGTCATTCTATTTCTTTATATTTAAGGATTCCTATGCAATGTACATACTTCTATAGTAACGTCGACCCACCTGTTTAAAGCCGAGTGGTATTTACACATCACCTGCGCGACAGCTGTGTCATTTCTCTCATAGTATATAAAAATAGAATTCTAAATTCTTGTTGTATAAAATTAATAAAACACAATTGAGATTAGAATAAAACGTACGAACGTTGCCGTTCGCATCGCTGTTCTGAACTATCCAATGAACTGTTCGTAGTCATTTGGGTCCCCTTTCGAGTCCAATGAAATAGGCGCGTGCCAAATGTTCAATGTGCCATGTTTAATCCGGTACACGCGTGGTAACAAACGTCTGGTATAAGTCTGATGAATTCGGAGTCAATTGAAATCAAGCGGTCAGTTAGAAGGTCGGGCTCGGACCGTAACGTGTGCGCTTCGCTTGCGAGTGCCGACGTGTTGCGGTTCGCTGACCGCCTGACATCACTTGATTTGGTCGAATCGCCGAATAATGAGAGCTGATTTTGAATGTCGAATTCGGAATGTGGTCATTTTTAACTGCTTGTAATAATATCTTATGTTACACGAGTTTCAAGATCTACATTTTAAAACGATGTCTAAGTAGATCCAACACTAAAGACCATCGAGTTATAACAATGTCGTTGTTGGCGCGGCTACGTTAAATCAATTCATTGAATTTTGGCATTTAAATAAATGGAAATATTCATTTTTCTATGAATCAAAACTTTGATCGTAAGTAAAAAGCATTAGACTGCAAATAGAAACATAGTATTCTTCCTTATATTTTTCTATGAATTGTTGTCATCGCGAGCACAAACATGTATAATTAAACTAACGGGTTCCGGCGGACGTTATTCCGCCCTGACAATAAAAAAAATCATGGCAAATTATATACCTTAACCTTCCTCGTGAATTACTTTATCAATTGGTGAAAGCCGCATGAAAAACCGTTCAATAGTTTTTGAGTTTATCACGAACAGACAGACAGACGCAGTAGGGGACTTTGTTTTATACTATCCAAGGATCAGTCTTTGTATAACTGACTATTTGACTATTGGGAACGTTGTCTGATTGTCAATATACAAAATCTATCTACTCCTTATTTTTATTTTTTATTTTCGAACTGACTACGCTATTGACACAGCAAGGTCTTAACAGCTTCACCGGGCTACTATCTACTCCTTAGTTATCGATTACTAGTATAGTTTAAAAAAAAATCTCTAGTGCTTTTAATTTTTGTCGGTGTAAAATAAAATATTTATGGACGAAACGAGAAGTATTCCATAATATAACTAGCATCGAGGCGACGTTCTTTTATTGGCACATTACAGCTCTATTAAAACGGCAATTACGTAGGAATAACACGAGTACCCTCCTCCGTGTCGTTCCTTCGTATTCTTGGATCTTCACCGTTTTGTAGACTTCGTTAATTTAATTTTAATGTCCCTCGCTCTCGAGGCAATTTACTCTTTTATGGACGTAGAATCTTATGTAATGATTTAACTGTCTGATACTTTTTCTGCTTCAATGTCCGTTTGTTAATGATGATGGTATAGCTAAATTATTCTGTTAATAAATAGTAATAACACTAATTAAGATCGCACATTAAACTTTTGGATACTAAAATCGTCTTTAAATTATGTTTGAATTATTTTTTACAAATAAAAGTTGAAGGCTGTGTATTAAACAAGTGACAAATTTTATTAAAAAAATATATTATGATACGAAGTCCTCTGCCATGGGTTTGTTATTTTATTTAAACTACAAGTTTTAACTGCTTTGGAAACGCATAATCATTACATATTATAAAACGAAGTCCTCTGCCACGTCTGTCTGTCTTTTCGCGATAAACTCAAAAACTACTTAATGGATTTTCATGCGGTTTTCACCAGTAGTAGAAGAGATTCACGAGAAAAGTGGAGGTATATAATGTGTCTACGTTTTTTTTTTATGAGGGCGAGAAAAAGTCCACCGGGCCTGCTAGTGATATACAATATTCGAGATACTACTCTGAAAAGTCCTTTTGTATGTGAGTAAATCTCCAAAATCGGTGCTGCGGTTTTAATCCAGACAAACAGCAGATACTTCAGTTTTATTCGTGTGTTATAAATTACACAGATTTTTAAACATATAACTTCCGTTAGTTGACTTTTATATGCGAGAATAATAACTTTTCACGGAATCAGAGATTGAATGTTTAACAAGTCAATAAAATTAGTGAGTTTGAACAACGCCTTTGGTAATTGAGAAAGTGTTTGCCTGGCTGAATTGCTTCAGATCGTGACCGAGCCAGAAGTGAAAGCGTATTTGTTTAACAAGGGAACGAAATGGAGCAAGCAACAAATATTTGTTATTCGATCATATGGTCACATGACCGTATTTTTCGTCTTCCGGTATAGATATCTTCTCGGAAACACGTAGGTGGCATTCGATGCTAGTTAATATATACTCATCCAAATGGATAAGTTCGATATGATGAAAACGCAGAATAATATCGACGAGCATATATGCCTGTACGGACACGACAATTCAAGCAATGATGATTCAGTGCTTCGGTGTATTCGGGTAACTGCACTGAATGACGTGTGTTCGAATCGTTTTGATTGTGCCGGAACTTTCGGTAAAGGATAACAACGTGATAAACCACAGCATAGTGATAGGGTTTTCTAAAAATTTTACTAGCTAACACTCTTAAGTTCAAAATCAGTGGCCAAGTTCCTATATGTGAAAATTGCAATTGTTTAGAAGATTATCCGATACGAAATATATATAAGAGTTGTTGAGGTATGTATGCTTGGTACACATATATGTTTTAACAACTCATATATGTATGAATAGTTAGCTTAACGCAGGTTAGCTCGGGAGGCCCATCTCCTCATTGCACGGGTCCGGCGGACGAGGGGGGGCAGCCGGTGTGTACCCGGACTGTCCCTCTATAGGTAGGAGCCCGGCGGTCACCTTCCGCCGGGCGGACCGTGGGGGCAGCTCTACACGGTTGATTAGCTCGAACGATCCCTTGCCGCCCCCACAAAACGGTCTGTCGGTACACCGTGGGGTTTTAGTCCGTGCGACTCGGACATAACCCACCCTCTCCCCCGGGAGTGTGGCGTATCCATAAGGGATTTCCCCACGTTAAAAAAAAAAAAAAGATAGGTCGCGAACTGTATGTATGTATAAGGCAACAGCCCAAGCCGAGGTGTGCCGTGCACCCTTGAGCTAGTTGTCAAATAAAATCGGCTGAGTGCCTTAAGCGCTCGCCTTAGCAGTCCGGTGAAGCTGTTAAGACCTTGTTAGGTCAATGGCGTAGTCAGTTCGAAAAAAAAGTTCCTATATGTGTGTTCCTTGTGCATTTGGAAGCCAGTCGTCTCTAGGTTTAACATATAGATAGGGTTTTTCAAAAATTTTGACTAGCTAACACTCTTAACTTGAAATTCAGTGACCAAGTTCCTATATGTGTATTCCTTGTGCATTTGGAAGCCAGTCGTCTCCAGGTTTAACTTGTTTGCCAACTTCGATAACATCGTCATTTAACATAATGATTTGTTTGTCACGTTCCGGGTTTAGGCCAGTATATGTTCAGCTTCCGAGAGGCTGGCAGCAGGAAATACAGAATTGTGTAACAAATTGGTGTAGTACGTATTCTATAGGATTTATTACCTCTGTGACTGGGTAATATGAGAATGGTAGCGAAATGATTTTTTGTAATTTCAAACATCGATCAAGGAAATCTTTATAGTGTAGGTGTAGAATCTCGTTAAACTTCCGTTGTTCCCACGTACAATTTATTTTGTTTGTGTCGACTGACCGGATACGAGGACGTAGCTCTTTATCGCCACGTGCTTCGTTTGCCGAATGATGACGAACCCGGTATCGTCATCGCCGTGACGTTAACCTCCTTTGCGATTCTTCGATTTTTTTATTTCCTGGAATATTAACTTTTTGGACTTTAGGGTTACGTCAGCTTAGCTGTTTTCCCTGATTTCATTTAAAAAACTAACAAGTACCGTTCTGTACGTCTATTGAAAAGATGTCCGCATTGTCAGACTATAGCGATATAGCATGGACAGCAGCTTGACCCCAAGTACTAAGACAAGGACGCTCCATAAGATTGCTCCACGAAATCTTTAATTTGCCCCAGACACATTTCATCGATATGCGTTGCGTACTTTCAACTATGTGGCATTTTTTCACGGTTATACGTACTGTAATTTTTTCGTTATAGTATAATGTTACACAATACGTATAATCAGCCAGTCAGTCGGTCAGGAAAACCAATAAACACTCTGAAGGCACTGCGACTATTTATCCGGGCAGAGCTTCGCCTTACAACAACTTCCACATTTTCAAACATCGATCAAGGAAATCTTTATAGTGTAGGTGTAGAATCTCGTTAAACTTCCGTTGTTCCCGCGTACAATTTATTTTGTTTGTGTCGACTGACCGGATACGACGACGTAGCTCTTTATCGCCACGTGCTTCGTTTGCCGAATGATGACGATACCCAGTATCGTCATCGCCGTGACGTTAACCTCCTTTGCGATTCTTCGAATTTATTATTTCCTGGAATGTTAACTTTTTGGACTTTAGGGTTACGTCAGCTTAGCTGTTTTCCCTGATTTCATTTAAAAAACTAGCTAGTACCGTTCTTTACGTCTACTGAAAAGGCATTATCAGACTATAGCGATATAGCATGGACAGCAGCTTGACCCCAAGTACTAAGACAAAGACGCTCTATAAAATTGCTCCATGAAAGCTTCTTTAATTTGCCCAAGACACATTTCATCGATATTTGTTGCATACTTTCAATTATGTCGCATTTTTTCATGGTTGTACGTACTACTATCCATATTCCTATCCTAATCCATCATTAAATATTAGGGTGGACATTACTTCGCACTTCCGCTTAGAATTAATTGGCCGCTATCACGTCTTACTGCAACAGATAATGTTTGTGAAACAACAAAAAGTTAGACGTCGTTGGCCGGCGGTTGAATCCGACGTTGGTGGATGGCTGTACTTGTCGTCGATTGACACTGTTGATATGTATATGTCTGTAAAATCTAAAACATATAAAATGATTAAAAAAAGGAGTTAAAAAAATATCAATAAAAACTATGATACAGATTGACATGTGACAATTACAATCGATTACACGTGTTTCGTTCCGCCAAGAACATAAACAGAGTCAATCGTTGAGAAACAGAAGAGAAAGATGTTCTTAACTAATATGTCTCTACCTATTTATATGTAGAAAGATTACAGAGATGTTTTTATGTTTTCTTAATGAATGTTCATTAAAGTAGATCAAAATTCCGACGGAGCGTTCTAAATCTAAATAATAACCCATTCAAAAGGGTCCGGTGGATTATTATTTAAATTTTAAACCGCTGTAATTGTGGTTTGGATGTAGCCGAGTGTCCTGTCGGGAGTGGCCGAGCGAAAGGGACGCACGAACCAAGATGAAGGTCTTTGAACCCGATGCCTTAATCATTGCCGCTGACATTTTTACTCCATAGTTTGGGAAGTTTACTCTTTTTAGGACATAGTGTGTTAGTATGGTACACTTTTGAAGATAGAGTGGCCTAGTTCCCGTAAACGCATAGATAGCTTATCATCGATCGATAGCACTCGAAGCGTGATGTCCTCTTATGTTCAAACTAGATCAAGTTATTGCAAATACCTCTTTATTAGCGAAAGCTACTTTCAAAACCATTTATGGATGAAGTTTAATAATTTCTTTATTCAATTGATATCTATTTTTAATCTACATTGCGTAAGTGACAGTGCGTTGGCCACGACCGGTTTAAAGCGGGCGATACATGATTTACCATTACCACTAATCTTGACCCATAGCCGTTCGACCAGTTGTCGGTTTATTGTAAAAACGTGATCTGAGGCTATCCCTGTGGTTTCGTTCGGAGAGAAATGAAAATATTTTGTGGGTGTTGGTTATTGCCGTTAATACGCATTGTTGTCGTTTTAAGCCATCTATAACTTTATTATATACTAGCTGTGTCCGCGACTTCGTTCACGTGGACCCTTACGTAAACAGTGATTAATAAAGTCACCTGAATGTATTAAGTCAATTTACTTATCTGTCGTACTTATGCCGCGTCGTCATTAAATTACAATATCTTTTGATAGAGTGGACTGATTTTTCCGTTGTTCCCGCGTACAATTTATTTTGTTTGTGTCGACTGACCGGATACGACGACGTAGCTCTTTATCGCCACGTGCTTCGTTTGCCGAATGATGACGATACCCAGTATCGTCATCGCCGTGACGTTAACCTCCTTTGCGATTCTTCGAATTTATTATTTCCTGGAATGTTAACTTTTTGGACTTTAGGGTTACGTCAGCTTAGCTGTTTTCCCTGATTTCATTTAAAAAACTAGCTAGTACCGTTCTTTACGTCTACTGAAAAGGCATTATCAGACTATAGCGATATAGCATGGACAGCAGCTTGACCCCAAGTACTAAGACAAAGACGCTCTATAAAATTGCTCCATGAAAGCTTCTTTAATTTGCCCAAGACACATTTCATCGATATTTGTTGCATACTTTCAATTATGTCGCATTTTTTCATGGTTGTACGTACTACTATCCATATTCCTATCCTAATCCATCATTAAATATTAGGGTGGACATTACTTCGCACTTCCGCTTAGAATTAATTGGCCGCTATCACGTCTTACTGCAACAGATAATGTTTGTGAAACAACAAAAAGTTAGACGTCGTTGGCCGGCGGTTGAATCCGACGTTGGTGGATGGCTGTACATGTCGTCGATTGACACTGTTGATATGTATATGTCTGTAAAATATAAAACATATGGTTTCATTTTTCTCTACTGTTTTAATATGTTTAAGGTAAGGTTTTATTACGTTCCACCTTATATCTGTACTAATATTATAAAGAGGTAAAGTTTGTGAGGTTGTGATTTTGTGAGGTTGTAGGGGGTAATCTCTGGAACTACTGGTCCGATTTGAAAAATTCTTTCAGTGTTATATAGCTCATTTATCGGGGAAGGTAATAGGCTATATCACGCTAAGACATATAGGAGCGAAGCACCAATGAAGAATGTTTCAAAATCGGGGTATTTTTCCTCTTGAGAGATTCCGCTGCGTTAGCGTTAACCCAAAGTAACTATTCCACGCGAACGAAGTCGCGAGCAGCGGCTAGTACACAAACATTGTAGTCTATAAATGATGACCTTTAACAAATTTAGATGTTTTAATAAAAACATTAATATGTATATAAATAAAATGGCAGGTCTGTCGTTGTACATACATAACACGTAAACTACTCCATAGATGTTAAGACTTTGATAGGTCAATAGCGTAGTCAGTTCGAGAGAAAAAAAAATACTCCATAGAGTACGATCAAATTTTATAGTTTTACTACACACACACTTGGATCTTTACTTTTAAAAAGATCACTCTCTATGTCTTCATTTAACATAAAGCTTTTAAAGTTGTAATTATCTACGATTTTTATAAGCACTACGCGTTTAGCATGTGAATTTTCTTGGTGTGAAGAAATGGGTAAGCGATATAGTACGCATACGTAGGAGAGGAAAGTAAACGGATAACATTTTTTTTTAAACGTATATTTTTGCGTTATTTTTTAATATATTAAACAACGCCGATGAAGTCGCGGGTATCAGTGTCGCAGGTAAGTTACTAATCGTTGTAATAAATAGTTTAGTTATAACATAACTATATTGTACAAACATTCTCATTGTTCAGATATTTAAACAAATCCACTCCCATGACGAACTGTCGAACTGTATCGAAGTTGATGTGTTGCAGCTATATCTATTAGCGAACTATATAGACAATTGATTGATATTACTATACTAAAACTTATGAATAGCTACTAAACAAAAAAAAAATAAGAATAAAGAAAATCGGTTGAGAAATAGTGGAGGAAGAACTAAACTGTTTTGTGTCTGCCTATTTAAATATAGATTGTTTCAAATCTATACATATAATAAGAATGTAAGTCTAACGTATCTGTACTTTTTCGACTTTGTCTTCGAATAAGTAATAAAATACATCTCAAACATTTTTAGAAATGTCTGTCTGTCTGTTTGTATGAACACGCATCACTGCTAAAGTACTGGGTTCACAATAAAACCACTAAAAAGTACAGATACGTTAGACTTACATTCTTATTATATGTATAGATTTGAAACAATCTATATTTAAATAGGCAGACACAAAACAGTTTAGTTCTTCCTCCACTATTTCTCAACCGATTTTCTTTATTCTTATTTTTTTTTGTTTAGTAGCTATTCATAAGTTTTAGTATAGTAATATCAATCAATTGTCTATATAGTTCGCTAATAGATATAGCTGCAACACATCAACTTCGATACAGTTCGACAGTTCGTCATGGGAGTGGATTTGTTTAAATATCTGAACAATGAGAATGTTTGTACAATATAGTTATGTTATAACTAAACTATTTATTACAACGATTAGTAACTTACCTGCGACACTGATACCCGCGACTTCATCGGCGTTGTTTAATATATTAAAAAATAACGCAAAAATATACGTTTAAAAAAAAATGTTATCCGTTTACTTTCCTCTCCTACGTATGCGTACTATATCGCTTACCCATTTCTTCACACCAAGAAAATTCACATGCTAAACGCGTAGTGCTTATAAAAATCGTAGATAATTACAACTTTAAAAGCTTTATGTTAAATGAAGACATAGAGAGTGATCTTTTTAAAAGTAAAGATCCAAGTGTGTGTGTAGTAAAACTATAAAATTTGATCGTACTCTATGGAGTATTTTTTTTTCTCTCGAACTGACTACGCTATTGACCTATCAAAGTCTTAACATCTATGGAGTAGTTTACGTGTTATGTATGTACAACGACAGACCTGCCATTTTATTTATATACATATTAATGTTTTTATTAAAACATCTAAATTTGTTAAAGGTCATCATTTATAGACTACAATGTTTGTGTACTAGCCGCTGCTCGCGACTTCGTTCGCGTGGAATAGTTACTTTGGGTTAACGCTAACGCAGCGGAATCTCTCAAGAGGAAAAATACCCCGATTTTGAAACATTCTTCATTGGTGCTTCGCTCCTATATGTCTTAGCGTGATATAGCCTATTACCTTCCCCGATAAATGAGCTATATAACACTGAAAGAATTTTTCAAATCGGACCAGTAGTTCCAGAGATTACCCCCTACAACCTCACAAAATCACAACCTCACAAACTTTACCTCTTTATAATATTAGTACAGATATAAGGTGGAACGTAATAAAACCTTACCTTAAACATATTAAAACAGTAGAGAAAAATGAAACCAAGTTTTTTGTTGCCTGTTAATAATGTTTTTTATTCCTCCACGATTTAGTTGCTCCATTGGATACAACGGTGGCTTAGTTGATAGCGTGTTCGGACACCGTGTCAATTATACATGTTGGTTCGAATCCTACTGACTGAGTCGGATTTGGCTAGCTACCACCCTCAAGTTAAAAAGCACTAATAAGGTAAAATCACTTGTTGGTGTGTTCCGACAACCGCACTCGAGAACCAGAAGTACCCTTAGCGTGTTTACCATCTTAGACCACATGGTCATTTAACATCAGATGAAATTGTGGTCAAAAGCTAAGATTTACACGGTGTTATTACAAAAAAAAATGAAATACGTATTGAATACTTACTTTCTTTAAAAAGGTTTAGAATTAAATGCACCGCGGTCGCTAAATGTTCGCCATCTTGCTCTTTTGTCTCGCTTTGTTTACGTTAGTTAGGTTAGACTTGCGAAAAAGGATAACGCGAATTTGCCTCGGGCGAGCGCGGTGCATTTAATTTGAAAACTTTTTAAAGCAAGTATTTAAGTTTTTTATAATGACACCGATAAAGTATATAAAAAAAAATTAAAACAGTCTTCAACTCTGTCCTTGTTCGGTTCAATAAGTCTGCTTTCTAATGGACTGAATAGTAGATGAATAATAATTGTATAGGTAATCTATAAGCCGTCGATACTGAGCGCTCTTGTTCTCCATTGTTGCAGTGCTGCGGACAGTGCGGACTCACCAATACTGGAGGAGACCGGTGAAAGTGGCTCCGAACAGAAGCCGAAACCGCTCGTCAAATATGGCGAGCTAGTGATACTTGGGTAAATATACATTTTAACTACTAAATTACGTTGAATGGTAAACCGACCAACTGCGAGACGGATTCGCGTACTGTGGATTTTATGCCATTACACAATGTTGTATTATTTGTATTTGCTGAAAAATATGTTCGCGTTTGATATAAATTGTGATCCCTTAGAATGAACTCGATTTTATTATTTATTGTTGTAGTTCATAGTTGGTACCATAATCACACAATGTTTAACCCTTGCATGGAATACCATTTTTATAGAGAGGAGTAAATAAAAGTTCGTCGAAAGATCTAATTTCTTCGTATGTTCCCTTAATAGTTTATATCCATTTGAAAAGGTAGAGTCCATTTAATTCTGCTGATTTTTTAAAGACCCAAACCACTTAATGACGGAATGGAGACTTTTAAATCTCCAGCCAATTTTTAAAATTTATTTATTTACATTAAATAATTTGTTATTGTATTTTTCAAGTTATTGGAATTTTTATCATAAACAAAGGTTTTTTTTTTAACTTAAGATGCCAACAGTTTGTTGATCTGTGCATCACAAGGGCTACATTTGTTTGTATGGTGCTTAAATCCTTATGGTTTTGAACACTCCAGAGGTTTAGATATAAAATATAACGCGAAATGAGGCTCAGCAATAGGACTTCTGTTCGAAAACGGAACTCCAATAACGATAATTTTATATATAATGCCATACTGTCAGTATCTCTAGGGAGTACCATGGGTTGGACCCTTTGCTAACTTTATCTTCCATCAATTTTTGATATGTTTGTACGTATAGTGCTCAAAATACAGTTAACCGTAATTCTTAAAAGATCAATAAACAAACATTGGTTTCGATCTGTTTTAGTTATTAGTACCAATTCATAACTAAGAATACCTTGGCTAACAATCTGTATTTTTCACACTTGCATGTGTAATGTCGTTCGAGGTTATTTCCTAGACACTTACGGTACTTCTGTTGTCCTTTGTTTAAAAGTTAAAATATAAACATAGTAAGGAATAGCTAATCACTTTCATTTCCTATTAGAAATCTAAAAAGCTCTTATAGATAGATATGCAGATACTTTGTACATACTGAATTGAGTGTTTAAGTATGTTTTTATCATATGATAATCTTATAACATCGATCACTCATAATAGGTACAGGAAAATAATAAATTCGTGTATAGAATTTCTTAGTTTTTGACTTAAGACATGTACATTAATCGATCTTACTTTCATATCGACGTAATAAAACGATAAACATAACCTTAATATACAATCTAAATGGTATATATGAAGTTTTTTTTTTCGAACTGACTATTCTATTGGTCTAGTAAGGTCTTAACAGCTTCACCGGACTACTAGGGCGAGCGCTTAAGGCTCTCAGCCGATTTTGTTTGAGAACTAGCTCAAGCGTGATACATGCAATTCGCGACCTATCTGAGCTAAGCTGAACTAACTATTCATACATATATGAGTTGTTGAAACATATATGTGTACCAAGCATACAAACAACTCTTATATATATTTCGTATCGAATAATTTTCTAAACTATTTCAGTTTGATAAGGGAAAAAAATAAAACCCTTCCACTTGCATGTGTAAGCGTGTATGCGTACACGTATGTGGAGGTGATATGTGTAATGTTATCGCAGTGATGTAAGATTTTGTGTCACTGTATCGCGCGAGCAGCGAATTCAAGGGCTCCAAGCCGAGGGAACGGACCTAGGCTTGAGCCGCTGCCGAGGGGGGCCTAATCTGTTGTGCGGGAGCGAATTTGACCCCCAGATATATATATATATATATATATGAAGAATTACGATGATTGAAGTTGATTGTGAAGGGATGATATAAAATAGTAAACATATCCAAATTAATTTGTCATTATTGTTAATCGCCATTTGAATATTGAAACAAACAAACAAACCGCTTTTCTTTCAATATAATTAATGTCAGACTGTTTATAATGACTAATGAGACAAACGATATTGTTTATATAATAATGTCTGTTGGTGGGCTATATAACTTGTTACGTAATAAGTTGGTAATTAATTTTATTCTCTTAGTTATAATGATCTAGGAAAATAAACTAATATTTATTTTCTTTGTTGAAAAAATTACATACTTCATTACCAATACAATTTTTTTAAAGGTTCACTTCACAGTTGCTTGGTACTACTAGATTATTACTGCCATTGTCGAGTAGGTATGTTTCTTGCGATCATTTTAATGAACTAGCGAGATGGTGGCCGTCTTGTTAGAACTTTCCAGGGAGTTTTTGTAGCAAATCAGAATCCTTACTCCGTAATAATATTTCCCATCCACTTCACTTGTGCTATATTTATCATTATATCATCACCATACGTAATATATATACGTAGTATATACGTAAAACACCATAAATATTAGGTCTTTACTTATGAAATTGCCGTTTTGTATGAAAAAATTTAAACGATTTCTTTCATGTATTTTTTATTTGTATTAATCGAAGTAATCAATGCATCTTTGCTAACGCAGTGGCAGTTTATTGATGCCCTTCTTAAAGTAATCAACTTGACGGGAGGCGACAAATTCTTCAAAGGAATTTTGTCCTGCCTCTCGGATATTAAATTTTTCCCCGCCAAGGAGTTATCCAAATTCTGGAAAAAGTAGTAATCTGTAGGCGCAAGGTCTGGTGAGTATGGCGGATGACGGAGAACTTCTAACCCCAGTTCTTGCAACTTGGAGACCGTCTGCTGTGCAGTATGAGGTCGCGCATTGTTGTGCAGGAGCAACGGAGACGAGCGATTGACCAATGCTGGTTGGAGATGTGCCAGCTTCTCCATCATTGTGTTCAGTTCTTCACAGTACACATCTGCAGTAATGCTCACCCCGTTTGGTAAGAAGCTGTGATGAATCACACCGGCGCTAGACCACCAAACAGTGACCATCACTTTTCTAGGGGTAAGTTTTCGTTTAGGGCATTGTTTAGGTGCTGAACCAGGATCCAACCAACTTGCTGAGCGCTTGCGGTTATCAAACAGAATCCATTTTTCATCGCAGGTAACAATGCGGTTCAAAATTCCTTCATTTGTGTGTCTGTTGAGCAGTGCAAGGTACGTATCGACGCGTAATTCGCGCTGGCGATCATTGAGTTCGTGGTGCACCCATTTGTCAAGCTTTTTTACCTTGCCAATTTGACGCAAATGGACCAATATTGTTTTGACGCTAACGTCGAAAGCTGCTGCTAATTCAGCCGTAGATTCAGCTTCCACAATCGCCTTTAATTCGTCATTGTCGACCAAAGTCTTCGGACGACCGCGAGGTTCATTTTTCAGGTCGAAATTCCCAGAACGGAAGCGAGAAAACCAATAACAGGTGGTGCGTTGGTTTGTAGTGTTAGCTCCGTAAACGTCGTTGATGTTGAATGCCGCTTGTGCCGCGTTGCTGCCACGACGGTACTCATATTCCATAATGACTCGAATTTTTAACGTATCCATGATGACAAAAAAGATTGAAATGCAATGAAAATGTAATATTAATCAATAAACAAATGACTACTTTTGGAAAAAGAATTCCATGTTTTTAAAATAAAATAAATTTGAAATTAGAATTCTTAGCCAAACAAAAATTATTTTGATTTGAAATGGCCAGTACTGCAGAACGGCAATTTCATAGGTAAATACCTATTATTACAAAATATAGAGTCGAATAACACAAGATTATTTATAAAATATAAAATCCACTAGATGAAATTTTAAGGTCCTGTCAAAGAGTCGGTTCAGTAGTTTAAAGACCATTTTCTTTTATTAGCGAGCGAGTAAGTAGCGATAATAAGTATATATGTGACACATATGTACCTAATGAGTTCAGTTAGCAGTGGGGTAATTATAAATATATCATTAGCCGTTATTCAGTAATCTGTGTACCCATCTGTACAAGGTTAAGCAAACAGACGCAGATATCAGTGCAACTACGCACATATATTAGATGATGACGTCCTATATTAATCATGTACAGTATGCGGCTATTTAGGTACTAATCCATAAATTATGCATTGGATTAAATTTGCATTACATTAGCTGTGCACGCGGCGTCGTTCCCATTTCTTATACAGTGATTTATAAACTATTGAACGAATATTGGTATACGACTATGGCCATTCGATGCGGAATTTTTCGTAGATGGTCCTTGGCTACTTATTTTTAACCGACTTCAAAAAAAGGAGGAGGTTATCAATTCGTCTGTATTTTTTTTTTTATGTTTGTTACCTCATAACTTTGGACTGGGTGAACCGATTTTGATTATTCTTTTTTTATTTGAAAGCTGGTGCTTCCCATGTGGTCCCATTTCAATTTGGTCCAGTTCCGACAACGGCATCCAGTGCAAAACCGTATAAGTTTTAAATTTGCATTAAGTATGTACACGACAAATAGACGAATAACTCAATATCACGCTAACCGATTTCGATGATTCATTTTTTATTGGAAAGGATGTACTTCAAGGGTAGTTTGATGAGAGTTTGGTTAGGTTCTGATTATGGGATCCGTGACAAAGTAAGTAAACTTTCAAGAAACGAGCCTACTCCTTTCTTAAGGGCCGGCAACGCATCTGTGTTTCCTCTCGTGTCGCAATTGTCCATGGACGGCCGTGATCACTTACCATCAGGTGACCCGTATGTTCGTTTGCCACCAATATTATAAAAAAAACTCTTCAATTCTTAGGAGCCTATTGTGCTTATGTTCGTTGCTGTGTTACAACATGACGCAAGCATTATAATTACATTACTTAAGGTGTATTATATGTGAAGCGATGGTAGCCGAGTTGATGGTAGAAACTATCGCGGATTATTGATAAGGTTGCGTTCGTACCAAACGTTACTTATTGTACAACCAATTGAAACCATATCGCATACCATACCGATAGATACCATACCGCAAAAATGCGCATCTTTTAATATACTTAAGGCGGAACGGAGTTCGTGGGCACTGCTAGTAAAATATATTTATCTACACTAAAAATGGAAAAATAAAGTAAATTTTCAAAAAAAAGTATTAACCGACTTCAATATCAATCAAAAACCCATAAGGCACTAAAAAGCGGAAAATAAATAGTTTATCAAATTAACTAAATGAAATAAAACATATAAATATGTGTGCTACCTAGAGATGTATTGGAAGTCGGTGCCAACCAAACCGAAAATCATATCATCTACATAAGTACAAAGTTTAAGTCCAATCTCGCGTCTCTGTAATACAAAAATTTTGGTTGGTACCGACTTCCAGTACATCTCTAGGTAGAACACATATTCATATGTTTTATTTCATTTAGTTAATTTGATAAACTATTTATTTTCCGCTTTTTAGTGCCTTATGGGTTTTTGATTGATATTGAAGTCGGTTAATACTTTTTTTTGAAAATTTACTTTTTTGTATTTGTTTTACCCTTTGCCAATTTTTTATGTCTAATGGTGAGGGCGGGAATCAGCTAGTTATTTACAGATATGAATATTCCTTTATTAGTCTGATGAAGCAGCGAAAGCCCATCCGGCCAATAGCGTTAGTCGGTTCGAAAAAAAGAAATTTCCTTTACGTATAATATCCTTACATTAAGTATGTGTGATAATTAAATATTTTGTTTGATACGGGTCATTCTTAAGTTTCTTTGTGATATTAAAGTGTCAATGCGGATTAAAGTGAGATCTTAAATGAATTCTATACAATTTATATCTAACTTATTTACTCCACTGTAAAGGAACAATCTCGAAGCTATCCCTTGACCCATTTGATATACTGTTACAACCGTTGATTCCACCTTTGAGTATTGCGTATCAAAATGTATACTAATGTATGTACAGAGAGATGATTATACATACATATGAACGGTGTTGTATTTATGAATCGTAAATCAAACTACACTGTGTAAGCCACATGATACAACTGTTTTATTTAGATATACCTACATACTAATTGACTATAATACCCGTACAACAAATCGAAAGACTAACAGAGGGGAATATTAGAAAATGGGTAAGTGAATTATGGAATAATGAAACTGAGATTGTATGTACCTATGTGTATATTGCAAAGTCTTTATAGATCAATATGGTTCAATCGTAAGTAGAAGCGATGGTGGCTCTATGGCTAGTGTGTATGGAGACTGCTTCGTACGACGCAGGTTCGCATCCTTGCCCATAAACCGAAGCTTTCGGTGAAGGAAAGGTTGTGATAAAATCATAGCATGGTGGTGTAGGGCTCTTTCTAAAACCCGTCTGGCTAGCTACCTCCCTCGAGTTGAGTATCTGTTGTCATAGATGTGTTCCGACAGTTACATTTAAGAATCAGTCCGTCTAGGTTTAAAGTGTTCACCATCTTCGTCATTTAACATCAGGCGAGACCGCTCAACAAAACATATATAATATTAAAATAAAGTTCCTTAAATCGTTGTTGTGTATTTTTTTTATATCATAGGAGGCAAACGAGCAGATGGGTCACCTGATGTTAAGTGATCACCACCGTCCATAGACACTTGCAACACCAGGGGAGTTGCAAGTGCGTTGTCAGCCTGTGTTGGGGAACGGAGGGGAGGAAGAGGAAAGGGAGGGGAAGTGGGCCTCCGGCGCTCTCACTGACCGAACGAAACAGCATTGTTACTTCACGTCGGTTTTCTGTGAGAGGGTGGTAGTATCCTGGAGGAGCCGACCAATTCATTTGAAACCAGTAATAGCTTTAGCGTGGCTCTACCACCCATAAAAACTGGAAAACTTTTCGAAATTAACGCATTTAATTAAGTTATCAGAATCTCGCGATGGTCGAATACTGAAAAGCCCTTTGCATATATCCCACGACGTTCGTTAGTTTTGACTTTGATATCTACCAAAAAATTATTATTACGAATTTTTTTTCCGATTTTAAAAGTTAATTAGTCACAATATCGACTGACGGCGAATGTATATGAAGTATCACAGGGAGACCCGAATACTTAAAATACTTTGTCATATTCTCATGTACGGGCTAAATATAAGGCTGAAGATTTCTCTGCGTTTGAAATTCCTTAATGACTTCATGTTTTTAAAAACCTGCTTTACTTTATCCCAGCGTCAGAATATTTATAGTTTGGTATTATTTGGGCGATGAGTATAATTAATATCGCTTATAGTTCTCGTTTTACTTCCATGAAACTACTAACTAGAGAAACATAGATTTATCAGCACTACAAATTGCCAATACTTCGTAAACAGGTCGTTCACACCGGTCGTTTTCACGTATTTTCTCTTAAAGGGTATTTTGCTCAGAAGTAATAATAGTTATGAAAATTATTAGTATAAAAATAGTTTTTCATTTCGAACAGAAAACACATTAAATAAATCTACCAAACGTTGGAAGTTATTTAGAATGAAATTTTGATAAATATGTCTATAATTTTATATTGTTTTCCGCGGTTTCGCTTGCTTTGATGTAGTAGAATATATATTTAAATCCTTCGGAAATAGTACTTTTTTAAAATGGAATGTAAGAATAATCCTTTTCTGTATCCCTGATATAATAGACCAAGAGCCCAGAGTGGCCAGACCTATTTTATTTTTAAATCTATGAAACCTTATGTTTTGAGTACTTTTTTATGTATTTGTAACGCTTTCGCACTCACAGAGTTCGAGACTAGGGCCGATGTATAGATATCAGGAGACAAAGGTGACTAAAAATAGGTGCTACTTTACTTATTTTTAAATGGCTGATTTTTATATATGTTATGTATAATATCATTCTAAAGTAGGAAACCAGTGTCGCCAGAAACTTAACCAGGGGAACAACTTCTGCCAGACGCTTTAAAGCAGACAAAAAAATGAATGAACTTAGCTTATTTTTAAATGCTTGATTTTTTTATATGTTATACAGACAATTATTACAAAAATATATTTCATCGGCCAGACAGATTTTTTAGGGTAAACATCCCGCCAGACGTGAAAAATGGTCACCACTACCTACCTACTACTACAAAATACTACCTTTGATTCAATAACTTTGTATGCTCATTTAAAGAAATGAAGCATATAATCAAGATAATAATATCGAGATAATAATCATATATCTGGGGAAATTATTTTTTATTTTTCGAACCAATGATTTTTTTTTATACTACGACGGTAGCAAACAAGCATGCGGGCCGCCTGATGAAAAGCGGTCACCGCAGCCTATGGACGCCTGTAACATCAGAAGCGTTACATGCGCGTTGCCGACCCTTAAGTAACCTATTTATTTTCCCCTTGAAGCACCCCATACTGTAGTCTCCAGGAAAAACTTCATGATTAAATGTTTATCATAAACTCTTATTTTATTCCGTAACAGATATTATATCATTTGGCGGAATCTTTATCTTAATCTCTGTATGCTGCCTGAAGTTGGCACCCCCATATGTCTTAGATTATGGGGTATTTAAAATGCGGAAATATTTTTCTAAATTTCAGGAACTCCAAAACTATTGATTTGAATATCAGAACTCATCTTTGTTTCACGATTCCGATATCTTCGTATGCCAACTCCACAGACATGGAATCGTGCACTCGCAGATTACAGGGCATTGAATTAACGTTTAAAACCGTTTCGAAAATATCAGTACATGAGCTTTGTCTGGGTTATTCATATGGTTTATTTAATCAGGAAGATAATATTAGTAAACGAAAGTGATTATAAAGTAAACAAATACAAGTATGTTTGTTCCTCAAAGAAAATTGTTATCAGGATTGATATATCGGTTACACAAAATATGTGTTACATTTGTCGTTCACAAAGTAGTTTATAGAATTACTACGTTGTTTATCACAAGAGTAATCAATTTATTAATAAAACTGCTAGCTATATTTATAACAACTTTACAGTACGCGTCTAACTTTTTGACCACTCTGTATACAGTTGCGCAGAACACAAATTTAGAAGTACATGTTATTTTTTATTTTTTTTTTAAGTTCAACAGGTACGCGCTTGGCCACAACCTCACCTGATGGTAAGTGACGATGAGGCCGACGATGTATCACGCTTACCCACTAGACGCCTGTTCACTCTACTCTTGAAGACACCCAAGTTATTATTACAAGTATAAAATCGAGACAACGTAAGGATAAATAAATACCAATTTTACATTCCTATAATGATATTTTAATTTTGTTTTGTATTAAACTCTCGACTACATTACGGGCAAGTCTGAGTTTACAGGCATATTTAAATCGGCCAAAAAGATTGACGAGAACTGTACATACATTTTTCATTTAAATACTTTATTCATCAATGGATTTTTTTTTTCTGTAAAACTTATTTCGGTGTTCGTAAATCCATCACAATCCGCGGTGATCGATCGCAATAACCGCCGCGGGTATGTGTCGAGTGGGTACGTGATCCGACAGCAATCTGTTATTACATCATTTGAACTCAATCACGTTGTGTTGACGTCGCTTCCTCGCCGGCTTCTATGAACACGATCATTGTATACAGTATGCTTTTTTCCTGTCTAAACCTTTTAAGTGTGTCACATACGTAGTTCGGTAAACAGAAGTGGTTTTTGATTTCCGAATGCTCCGGTTCGCGTAGGTTGTGAGAAAATAGCGGAAACTCGAGTCGTAACCTACCCACACGTGATACTTAAGCTACTCGAACGTCTGTAAACGCAATAACTGTTAAAAGTTTCTGTGATATTTAAAAAGAATGTTATCGATCTAAGAAAAGAAAAGAAACTAGAAAAGCTTTGAATATGACGGTCGATGGATATAAGAGTAGAGGAAGACCGAAAAAAGGATGAATAGATTGTGTGAAAAATGATAGGTGTGTGAAAGGTGTGATGACTGAGATGACATCTGATAGGCGAGCGTGGAAAAGGAAAACATGTTGTGCCGACCCTACTTAGGTGGGATAAGGGTAAGAAGATGATGATGTTATCAATCTAAGAAATAAATATTAATATATTTAACTGACCAATAAAGAAAACTTTTAGCAGTATGATTTGACGCATCAGGGTTAGTAATAAGATATAATAGAGTCCGAAGAGATGATGGTCCAGTGGTCAATTTAGATTCGAATCCTCCTATAGCCTGAGATTTCGGTGAAGGAAAACATCGCTATAAAACATTATTATGCCCATCTGACTAGCTACCATCCTCAAGTTGCAAATTTGCCTCTAAACACTTCCTATAACATGGGGTCTTTCAAGCGTAACGTGAAGAGACATTTATGCAGCCCGGCATGATAGCGGTGGACGGTGAGGTGTCTTTCGGTAGTTGCCATTGTTTTTGGATTGTACTATGATCACCATCAGGCACAGTACAGTCACTTTGCTGTGCTACAATTTAAAAAAAAGATTTGTTCCAGCAAGAGCCAGCCTCTATAGACTTTTAACGTTCTTATTATGCTATTCATGTTGTTACCATTTAACATCAGGTTACGGTCAAACGTTAAACTTATGCGGTGTTATTACAAAAAAGTTAAATACGTATTGAACCCTGGCTTTAAATAGGTCTCATATTAAATGCACCGCGGTCGCTGAATGTTCGCCATCTTGCTCTTTTGTCTCGCTTTGGTTACGTTAGGATAGACTTTGAAAAAGGATAACGCGAACTTGCCTCGGGCGAGCGCGGTGCATTTATTTGGAAACTTTTTTAAACCAAGTATTTAATACGTATTTAACTTTGTTGTAATAACACGGATGAAGTATAGTGTTGCCATAGGAGTCTATACTGGTCAGAATGTCCTCTTTGATATATTCGTTATCGACGAACTCTATTAGCTTTTATTATGTAATGCATATATAATAATCTATATATAAATTGGCAGTGGACAAACAGAACATCTCCCTCCTCTATTTCTCAAAGATTTTTTTCGATATTTTTCTTTATGTTCGAAGTTCTACGACTGGACAAGCGCTCGTATATATTACATGCTGCCCACTCTGGCTTCGCACAGAAGAAAGTGAGGCCAAATTTTCCCTTTACCGTATGACCATGTAAGGAAATAAAATGGCAACTGAACAGCTCAACGACAATCTGTCAATTTTGTCATGCTTTTTGAAAATTTCCCTACTGTTTTCTGTTTCACTGTCTCGTTCTCTTTTATATATGGTGGTTTTTTAACTCTAATGTTTCAATTCTCTATAAGATTGTCCATACGTTTTACAATTATACACACGACAGAAAATAATTTGCCAAATAAGTGCGGCTGCTCTAAAGTGATACGCTTACATATATACGGGAATTGATTATTTTATCTATAGAGATTGTAACGTGGTGATAGTAAAAAAATGGTAGCAATAAAAAGTTACAAATCACGTATTATTAAAAAAAAAACAATGTTCTAAATCAGTATGACCAGTAAGTAGGTCATGTAATTTGCATTTAATAAATGTGACTCTGACCTATGAAAATAGAGTAAAGTTAATAAATTTGCATGAACAGATTAATCATTGGAGGACATTGTAACTGGTTTTAAAATAAATAAGTGGATGCTGTCTTGTGACCTGCTTTAGAAACTGACATTTCTTCTGTATCTAATTAATAAGATATATTATTAGCATTGATGCACACTTACGTCTCACAGCCGGCACATAAAAATGAGTACATAATTCTGGATTATGCACTCATTTCAAATAGTCTCGCGTTGTTTGTGTGCTTTTAAAAACAATTTTAAATCATTCAGGTAAGGTTTTTTTTTTATATTAGCACGGCAAAATTACTGCACTGTGCCTGATGGTAAGCACAGTACAATCCAAAAACAACGGCGACCACCGAGTGACATAGTATCCATCGCCGGTCGCCGCTGTCATGCCGGCCTGCGAAAAGCTGGATATGCACAGGCTGATCCCGAAACTCGACCCGCAGAAGCGAATCACTATGACGGGCTTTTTCACCATATACATGGTGGTTGCGTCCCAGTCAGGTTGTAAAACCCTACCACCCCGCTTTCGCCATTGCCTCGTTCGTTATTCAGCAGGGTGCACCACGTGCAGGTGAGGTTGGCTTGGATATCTCAAGTTTTAGATGTTATTTGACACACATTACACCCTTGAATTTGCAAAATCATAAGTTTATCGCATAACTATAACCACGTATCTATGTATATAGAGGAATTTTTGCGGCCGGTTTTCAGTTATTTTAATCATTCGTTGAACTGGTATCCTTTCCGGAAGTGTCTTTGCCGTTGGATTTAAGAACTTTTATTGAGACTATATTGTTTCATGATGAATGATGTTCGAAAAGTGGTTACAACATAAATGCAATAATTTGAAAGTTACTAAATTCAAAAATAATGGGACATCTTTAAAATTTGATATTTTACTATCGAGGTTTCTGATATTTGGCTTAATATATGATTAACGTACGTAGAAATAAAAAAAATAACACCGTTTATTAAAGAATTATGCTTTGTTTATTTTATTCTGTAATTCGTATCGACGCTGAGGAATTCTTTTGTCTCGTGAGTAAAGTTTTTATCATATCTTTCATTGTTTCGTTCCAAAATATTTATGTTTTCCAACTCGCGTTGATATGCGATAAATCGTTACGGTCTGTAGTGAGATAAGCATTCATGATAATTAATGTTATGAAATGACTATTAAATGCCTATATAAGTCTTTTTTTTTATTAATGTCTAAGTACGTATACTAATGGTATACGTTACTGGCAGTCGTCAGCTAGTTACTACGCGTAAACTACAATATTAATACGTATTAGTGAAATAATTTTTACAATTGTGTCAGAATTGTGTTATACAGCGCCGGATACTGGATTAATGTATTAAAATATCGTTTCTGATAGAAGATTAAAGTCAATAATGCCATCTTCCGTTACATTTCGCATGCTACTTCAATAAAAAAAAAACGAAGGAACAAACGATAACATGTGCAAAGTGTATCGTACGCCACGTGACTGGCCACTAAATTTATGAAATTAAAATGCTTATATTTTTATTCGAAACGTTATTATTACTCGCAAGCGGCACACTAAATTAAAATCACTCAAAATGGCTGCCGGTTGTTAACAGTACAGAGAATATAGATCAGACTTCCTCATCTTAATAAGTATTTAAATATCATAAAAAGTATTTAAATAGATTTTAATTACGCAACACATGCATATCTAAACACTGTGTTAATGTCTATATTATAATATGATAATTTAGATTAATTTTAATTTTGAATCTGTAATAAAAATAAAAACATACTTCTATATTGTATGTTTTTGTTTCTGGTAGTAAGTACAGTATTAACAAGTGGTGTAAATGAAAATGACTCCAAAATAAAGCTTATAAAAGTTTATATATGTACGACCCATAAATCTAATTAAAAATCCTTATAAGACTAGGATGTCGCGATGACATCACTGCCTCCTGGTTTGTTTACGCTTAGTTGTCCATCGCACATACCTTCTCAGGAATGTTTGTGATACGTCCGCTACTTTCTTTGATTTGCCGTATCACTTCATGAGCAAACAATATATTCTTATACGACAGTCTATTCGCTTTGTGCTATAAAATTAAGCATTTAAAACATATACATAGGAGCTTGGCTATTATTTTTAAGCTTAAGGTGTTAGCAAACATTAGAAAATGCTGAATTACTATGTAAAATGTTAGTTTCGAAGTGCAGACGATAAATGATTTATTATTATTTAATTGCGTTGCATATTGAGCACAAGAACGCATAACGAGCCGCAAGTAGAGTTTCTAGTAGCGCGGTTGAGGCCACGCACACTTAGAGGTCATGATCTTCAGATCATCTTTGTTTTCCTTTTTTTTATTATGTCACGAGTTAACTGATTAAATTTAACACGGACGCAGGAATACTTTTAATTAGGTAAATATCTATGTTTTAATTAAAACTCACAGTAGTAGTGCCTTGCAGTAGTAGCATATTAGTATTTATATTCCATAAGGGGTTATCATCGTTTAATAATTGACAGATATGATAAGTAACATAGTCATATTTTTTTATAATTTCCGATTTGGAATTCCCTATAAAAAGTTAAGTGCTTTTGTAATGCTTTAGTCACTATCGCTCTTGTATTTCTTCAATAAAAATGGAAATAGTTAAAAACACATCGGTAGATGTTCCTTTGATTTATTACGAAATAAATGATAGTTAAAAATACTTTACGACTATTTTTACTGTCGTGCACGCGTAAGCCGCGTTTCCCTATAAAAAATACAATCGCCCGTTTAATATAGCTAGCTCTACGTTACGAAAGTGCACAGTTTCTTTGAATAATACTAAGACCCGATGTAGGATAGCACGGAAGCGGGTTGCGTGCGCCGCTGCCAAAATAGATTACATGTCAAAATATGTATGCAGGTTTAGGTAGATTCTCCTTTATACATAAATAGCTGATACCTCCCGTTTCGCTGTGGATTGAATAAGCATTTAATTTAAATAATGGCTAAGCATCAACGGAATCCAGAAAATAAGTAAAATTCTGGATCAAATGATCATAGTCCTACGCCGATACATTCAGTAATTTTGGTATGATTGAGCCTCAAAGGAACGTTTATATATAGATTACATACCTAAAAGTTTTGTGTTCAGTACGACATAAATAGGTCACATAGTCATTCAGAACTTCAGCTTGATTTAAATCCGTATTACTGAAAATTGTTTTCTCAAGGAATGTTTGTTTCTCCAAGTTTTCGACAGGTCTTATAGGCTTACATAGATTTTGTGAGAAAACGCTTGAAAATTATGCTATTTTATTATAGCATCACAGAAGACATTTTTGGAATAGTATGTATGTAAAAAGAAAATTTTAGGAAGAAATAAAACCGATTCCAAAACACTAGGTAGGCATCTAGTCTTAGCCTACGAATGTCTATAAATATCCTTCGAAATTCAAAGTTCAATGCCAGTGAAATTCAAACGAGACGCCCTTGGATATATCCCATTTCCAATCAAAAATAATTATACAAATCGGTTTGTAAATGACAAAGTTCTGAGTTAAGAAACATTAAAAAACAGAGCGTTTTTTAAAGACGTACGATAGAAGTGAAACTTTTGTATTACGGTAAAAAAAATACAATAAAATGTTAACGTGACGCGGTGTTTCTAGTCGGACACCCATCCAAGGACTGACTGCGCTGAACGTTGTTTAGCTTCGGTGATCGGACGAGAACCGGTGTTTTCAACACTCTACCCGACACAGTGTCTACGGCTACAACTTTTCTTCACACAAAAAGTTTGCGGAACAGAAAGCCCTCTCATAAAAGAAATCAAGAAATAAAATTTGTCTACAAGTTTTGTAGATTTAAAATCACTAAAAATATTTCAAATAAATCGGCAACGCTTTCATTGAAAAGTGGATCTCAATATATCAAGTCTCAATAAACCGGGAAATTTCATTGGAAGCGATTTCGACGAAATTATTTACGACTTACGACTATTTACTTTCTCTTAATATAAACTTTGAAAGATTACAGTACTGTTACGGTATTACTTGAATCGATTAATTTTAGTAGTTCGTTAACGGTGCATACAATGAAATGGTACAATCGAGAGTATTTTATGAGTTGTTCCACATTTATTTCAAGTTAAGTTATTACAGTACGCTTCCATCTTTTTGATCGCTTTGAATATATCCGTAAGTTCTATATCGTACCGTGAAACTGTGGAACAATCTCCCGGCCAGTGTGTTCCCTTTTTCCTATAACAGGGGTCCTTCAATCGTAACATGAAGAGACATTTATGCAGGTCGGCATGACAGCGGCGACCGACGAGGAATAGTGTGTCTCTCGGTAGTCGCCATTGTTTTTTGATTGTGCCGTGCTCACCATCAGGCACAGTACAGTCACTTTGCTGTGCTACGATAAAAAAATAGTTGGGGCTTGCGCGTTATATTGTCTAGAATTTAATAAAAAAAACAACGTTAAAATATTGTTATAGGAATCTAAAATTAGCATATGTTTATCCTTAAGTTGTCTATATATTATACACATAATATAATATGTATTTATACCTAAATTTGTGTTCTACGCATCTATATTTAGTTTTAGAGCGGTCAAAAATTTGACGAGGAATATACTTCTAGTGGTTATTTGCATTTCATTTACTGAGTGGAAGAGTTTTCGGTTTTAATTTTGTATGATTTTGGTTATTTGCATTTCATTTACTGAGTGGAAGAGTTTTCGGTTTTAATTTTGTATGATTTACTTGTTTACTAATTTTATAAAATATAGGAATGTGAGTTTGTTACATTTTAAGAACGACGATCATGGCGTTTTGTATAAACTTTGCCAGGGGTATTGAAAACGGTCGTAAGATACTTTCATCCACTAAGGATGTACTGTTTCACAAGCAAAGTCACGGAGAAAACTTAGTTTATTATATATAAACTGTATCAAAAATATATAACAAAATATACTGTATCTAAGAGATTTTGTTTCATGTAAATTGAATGTTTTCTTTAGGTAAATACATGAAAGGTCATAAGGATATAGAATATATTTGTTCGGATCGGCATAAATATGAATGCGTTTGGGACATATATATTTGATCTGCGATATTAGCAAGTAAAATTACTGAGCAAGTATGAACACGGTCTCTTAGTTCGCTATTTATAAGGAAAACAGAATAATAATTAATGTATTGAGATAATATTATCAGTTTTAATTAAAATATCGTATAAACAAACACCTATTTATATCATAATACATTTAATCTTAAGGGCACAATTAAAGTATAATTGGTACTGGCATTTTATCTTTGTTTTTTAAGCATCTGAGAATGGTTGATATAAATAAATAGAATTCAAGAATGGATATGAAAGTATATACAATACTTATAACAATAAATGTATATTTTTTTAATTTTTATCTATCTGCACGTTTGTTTTGGATAATCTCCGAAGCGGCTATCCTGATTTTGGGGAACGTTCACTGACAGCTAGCTTATGTTATATGGAGTAACTTTTTTATTTTACCAAAAAATACCGCGTTCCGCGTAAATATAATAGAATAAAGAAGCCGTGTCCACCACACGCGTCCACACGCAGGTTTACACTGAACATATTTTTTGCTGTTTTCTTCTGCCTTTTTTAACCTCTTTTGACGAGGATAAGTTAACATTTAAACGATAATATATCTAAAATAGAACTATTTGTTATAATTAATGTTTTTGTCATAAAATTAATTGCTAATACATATTAACTGGTGTCTGCATCTTCGTTGTCGTGATTTATCTGGATTAGTTGCGAATTGCCTCTTATTGTTTTAATTATAGTTTCGTTATTACTAACCAATTCTTATAACCGTTTATTCTTGTGTATTGCTTGTTTATGCCTAATAAAATTAATCATTATTGCTTAGTACCCTCGGAAAAGCATAATATATTATTGTGGTCTAGATAATAAATACTCTAATTCTCTATATCTGAGTAAAAGTATTGTCAGACCCAGTTCAATCATATTGAAGACTAATTGTGCCCTCTGGAACCTTACGTAAAAAACAGTGATTAATAAAGCCATTTGAATGTATTAAGTCCGTTTATTTATCTACCTTTCTCTCGTACTTACGCCGCGTCGTCATTAAAATTACAATAACTTTTGATAGAGTGGACCAATTGTAATGAAACAAAGACTAAGTTATTCTTTTTTTTTATATTATATTATAGGAGGCAAACGAACAGACGGGTCACCCGATGGTAAGTGATCACCGCCGTCCATAGACACTAGCAACACCAGGGCGTCACAAGTGCGTTGCCGGCCTTTCATAGAAGTATACGCTCGTTTCTTAAAATATATTCTCAAAGATATGCTTTATGATGGTTTTATTGTGAACCCAGTACTTTAGCAGTGATGCGTGTTCATACAAACAGACAGACAGAAAGACATTACTAAAAATGATTGAAACGTATTACTCATTCCAAGACGACACCAAGTACAGACACGTTACATTTATCTTGTTATTATATGTATAGATAGAGGAAGATGTATAGATTAGCTCAGACAAACAGCAGTTACTTAATTTCATTTATATGGTATATATTAAATTACAATCTCAAACAAGTGATTTCTTCTTATAGCGTTGCGATAAATAATAATAATATGATATAAATGAATATAATAATATAAATGATAATATAAAGTAGTTCTGTTTTTTATTTTTTAATATTTGACCTATGCCATTTGTTTGTACAGTTTTAAAAATCATTAAAAAAATTAAAAAAATTGTAGAAATCTGATCGATTGAATAAAACCGAACATCACTAGACAGGCACAATAAGCTTAATGTAAGTATAAATATATAGATACTAGATTTTGCCCACGGCTTTGCTCGTGTTTATTAATATACATTTGAAGTAACCCACGGAAAGAATACATTTTCATGATTGGTTGAGTAGTTAACACGTGAAAGCTTGTCTTGTGATTTATAATATCTAAAGAAAGTACGGATGAAAAAGTAAAAATGGGGTCAATTGTGCTTTACAATATTAACCTCTTCAACATATTACTTTGGCTGATAAAGGTAATAAATATCCTCTGTCTGGTATATAAATATCTTCTTTTGTTAGTTCGTACTTAATCAATTATCGGGTACTTCTCGGGGTATCTTAACGAGGGTAAGGGTGCTAGGCCTCTCGAACTATGTTCCCATGTAATGCGCATAATAAATCAATACGTTCTTGATTGTATTTATATATGTGCTTGTTTTTAATGAAAATTGATATAATGAATATTATTATATATTAGCCCGTGCCCGCGGCTTTGTTCGCGCTAATGTGGAATTGATTTATCTTTCTAGAACAGTACATTTTTGTGCATAAAATGTACCCTATGTCCTCCACTGTACCCCTTGGAAATATGTACGTAAAATTTCACGATAATCGATAAAGTAGTTAAGGCATGAACTCACATTTGTATTCTTTTTTTTTTCGAACTGACTACGCTATTGATCCAGCAAGGTCTTAACAGCTTCACCGGACTACTAAGGCGAGCGCTTAAGGCACTCAGCCGATTTTATTTTGACAACTAGCTCAAGTGTGCGCGGCACACCTCTGCTTTGGGGTTGTATTCATATTAGTTAAGACGTGTTATATAACTAACTACTGTATGTATATAGGATTCTAGCTATGGCCACGGCTCCAAGCGCGTTTGCTATGTCTGTTCCTCCTATTTGTTTTTTGTAGGTAGTAGAGCCACTTTGAAGCTATTACTTGTTTCAGCATGAATGGGTCGGTTCGCCCGGGGTACTAACACCCTCTCACAGAAAACCGACGTGAAGTAACAGCGCTTACTTGCATTGTTGCGTTTCGTTCGGTCAGTGAGAGCACCGGTGACTCACCTCCCTTCCACTTTCCCTTCCCCCCCCCTCCAACACAGGCTGGCAATGCACTTGTGACTGCCCTGGTGTTGCAAGTGTCTATGGATGGTGGTGATCCCTTAACATCAGGTGACTCAAATATTCGTGTGCCTCCTATAGTATAAAAAAAGGTGTATACAGTTGAATTATAAGCAAAGTGCAAATGCTTAAATATCAACTGTGTTAAAAAAACGCGTATCCATTTTTAAAGACGATTGGCTGAAAGCCATTTATTGTAAAATATAATCTTCTCCGTGAAAAAAATCTTGTGTGTCCATTTTCTTGTTGACCTAATCAACGGTTTTGGAGTTATCAATCTCAGTTATATACTAGCTAATTCCCGTCGGTTTCTATTATGTTATGTATTTATATATCGATATGTGGATGAATTGAAACAATTTGTCAGAAAATATAAATAAATAAAATAGTAATGGTTTGTATATACTCTCACGACCCCTAGAGTGTTATTATTATCCACCAGATAATGCTGATAAATGAGTAACGCGAAGTAAGATCAGGCGATTTGATAGTAGGGGAGGGAATATCAATCGATCTACATACAGTTTTATGGAGACAATTATCGCATTTATACAAAGAATTTCCTATTATTATTGTTTACATAAGTAACAGTGTTGTGATAATATTGGTAGGGTTTGATATAATAGTAGAAAATACAGATGAGAGTAGGTATAAGTTGAAATATATAGATAGCACTTTCTTAGTTATGTTAATAAATTTAAAAAAAGAGTTTTTCCCTCCGCGTAACTATATTCATTGCCGTTAATGTTGCAACGATTCTAATCGACTTTTTAAAAAATATATCGATTATTATTTATTTACTTGGCTCGTGCTTTTACACCACTGTCTTGTCTTTATGTAACAGTAACTTCAACATCGTGTAATTATATTATGTTTTACATTTATAGTATATACTTTTTAGTACCAAAATATAGATCCAAAATTTCATCTTTGTGTTCGTGTAAATCGTAAATTTCGTGTTCATTCTGTGTTCCTTTATCTGATATCATCATTATTATCATCAGCTCGTAAGAACTCACTGCAGGGCCATAGGCCTCTTCCGGAAGAGAGGTATGGGCTTAATCACCACGCCAGCCCACGACGTATTGGCGATTTCCAACACAGAGAAATCCTATGCTATCTTATATCAAAAGTAATAAAACTAGTGGCTCAGTGCAGGGCCATAGGCCTCTTGCCGAAGAAAGGTATGGGCTTAATCACCACGCCAGCCCACGACGTATTGGCGATTTCCAACACAGAGAAATCCTATGCTATCTTATATCAAAAGTAATAAAACTATAGTGGTCAAAACCCCATGTAGTTTTTTTAAATATTTTTTACTATAATAAATCTTATACATCGGGATGAAAATTCTTATCGTACAGTGCGATAATGATATAATTCGGAACGGTATATACATGGCTGATGTTGCTTTGAATTTACAATAAGCGTCGATAAGAATTCGTCACGTGTTAACCGCTTACTTAGGGAAGGCATTATAATGAAATTCTAAGCCCGTTCCTAGGTTGATAGACTTAATATTTATTTTAGATTTCCTCCTATATATATGTTTCTTCTCATATCGTTTATACTTTGTTTGATAACAGCGGACCAATATGAGACGGTTAAACGTGTTTCATTTTGACCGTCTCAGTAGATTGTTTGATTTAAGTATAAATCTACACATATAAATATAATTGAAGTGCTTTATTGTTCGTCCGGGCTCGTCTCCCAAACGGTTGAACTGATTTTGATAAAATTTAACAGAAATGTTTTATAATCGTTCTAAATGCGTTAGATGGTTAGTAATAATGACAAATTACAATAAGGACAGCCCACGTTTTATATAGATAAAATACGTTGTTCTGTGAAAATAAAACTGTTTTAATTAGAACAAAGTCGCGGCCACTACTACTAACTAGTTAGTTGCCTAATAAAAATATTATTCATAAATATTAATCATACTGTTGTTCCCTTCTTCGTTTAATACGTTCGTAAAGTTTACTTATATATTAGTAAAAATAAATAATTTAGCAATACAGATAAAGGATTTATAAAAAAAAAAATACAGTCATTTTTAGGTAGTCATACACGTGTAGATAACAGAAACACATGTAGTATTTATATTTTACTGACTCATCGCATGGCTTGCAAGTATGCGAAATTAGTAGTTATGTTTAATGTTTTGTGTAATGTTCTAATTTCGAAAAGCTGAACTGATTGAAGGTTAAATCGGGGATGCAATGCGGACAACATTAGCTGACCTTGTACGTTTGCAATCAGTTTATTGAGGAAAAAAAATAAAAATGTTTACATTGTTTTTTTTTTTTACGGTAAACACGTAGATTTACAACACGATATTGTTGTTATCGTTGAAATATTCAATATTGATAGCGTCTTTGGACACTGCGGCGATCGATGTACAGGATAAGGTTTGTTTGAAATATCATGTGGAAAAGAGAAAGTTTTGGTTAAAAAAATTCCATGAAAAAGTAAGTGAGGGAGTGAGACAAAAGACACTAGGGAGATTTTTGGAAATATTAACAAAATGGATTGATTATTGTTTAGTTGCTTTTTTTTTCCAACTGACTACACTATTGACCTAGCAAGGTCTTAACAGCTTCACCGGACTACTAAGGCGAGCGCTTAAGGCACTCTGTTTGTTTAGTTGCTATTTTATTTATCACATGGTTGTACTCTAAAGAGAGTACATCCGTGCGAAGCCAGAGCGGGCAGCTAGTGAATTATAAATTTCTCGGTGGACGTCATTGTTTTTTAAGTTGCATCAAGCGCAATGCTGTCGCTTTATCGTGCTACGATAATAATAATAATAATTAAGGTAATGTATTGTGTTAAGGAGAATTTGATTCTGTTTTTATGTATATTTCCAATACGCTGGTTCAAATCATAATTTACGCCGTATTCTTATATAATTTTGTATTCTTTTGTCCTTAACTCAACACTAAACTTATGACCGCGATCTTTATCATAAAATAGCTATGATTTATGGGTTATTTAAAACTTTTGTATTATGTTGTGTTAGGAAAGATTTCACTTGTCTGATAATTTTGTTTTTTTTTTACAATGACAAATGTCTACCATACATTTATAAAGAAAATTAGACAATGCAATACAATATTATGTACTTAAAAAAATATTTATTACCTAGTTCTTACCCACGACATTCTCTGCGTTGTTTATTACTTCCGTTTATTTCTCCTTTCCTGCGCATGTGCATTACATCGCTAGCTCCACTTTTCAACGGTTCAAAGTTTCAAAGAGAATTCACGTTGCTGAATACGTAATGCATATAAATATCGTAATTTCTTACTACTTTAATAATTATACTAAATTAAGATATAGTGAGATATCTTTTTAGATAAGAGTCGAGAGTTATCTATGAAGTGAAGCTAAAGATGTTGATCGAACTCTGTCCCAAAAGTTATTGCGTTTTTTTATAACGTAGGAGGCAAACCAACAGGTGGGTCACCTGATTTTAAGTGATCACCATCGTCCATAAACACTAACAACACCAGGGGAGTCACAAGTGCGTTGCCCGCCTGTGTTTGAGGGAGGGGCGGGAGGGGGGAGAAGTGGCTTATCCGGCGCTCTCACTGACCGAACGAAACACAACAATGCAATCACTGTTACTTCACGTGCGTTTTCTGCGAGAGGGTGGTACTACCCCGGGCGAGCGAACCATTCTTGCTGAAACCAGTAATAGCCTCAGTGTGACTTTACCACCTAATAATATTGTGTGATGTGCGCATAACGGTAGACTTTATTATTTTATTTACATTATTATATTACACTAAAAATATTATCATCGTAATTTTACTAAATTTAGATTGATAGACTTATAGTTTAAGAGTAAACTGAATAAAATTGTTTACAATGTATGGGACACAACCTAAAACTATGAATACCTCGTGGTTTTCATTGGTTTTCGTTCTGAAAATTTTACAACAGTACTTACCCTTATATGCCACAGGTACTCAAATAACAAGGTGCACATTTTTGCACTATTTGAGATACAAAAAATGAACTTTCAAAAATTAGCGTGCCCCAGAAAAGAAGTGAGCAAAAAAATCTGGCGACACGTATACATGAGGATTATAAGAATATTGAAATAATTGTGCCAACACTTTTCTATGGATGGTTTCATGTAACTTCTACAACGTTTAATTCTGATTCCCGTACTTATTTTTCTAGTATATAATTTTCTTAATTAGTAATAGTTTGTTACTTAATAAGGCACGGTACTGTTGTATATTTAACTAATCTCAATAAGGAAAGGAAGTATGTTCGTTTAATAATTCAACACTAGAGTTCACTTTATAACAACTGCCTTATATGACCTACCGTGTTATGTGTCTTTATATAGTGTTGTTATAATATTGTTTATAACTTATTTCTCAAATTTACTAACGCTGTTTGCCTGAGGGGCCTTCACAGCTTCACCGGACTAAATATTCCACCAATGAAATCACCGTATGCCGATCTGATGTGATTAATGCACTCCATATTTGTAAAGAATCCGGACGGAATTGTGTGCAAAAGCGTGTCATATAATAAATACTTCAAGGGTATAAAAATAGGTATTTAACAGACAGAATCCTTATTTGGGTCACGCGGAGGATGCGACAGTCAATTTCGCGCTAAAACAGAAACGATGTATCAACGTGATGTCATTTCCGTGTCGGACATCCGTTACGTCGACTTTAAAATCGCAATATAATTGTATTCTGAGAACGTACCGTTGATTGGCATTACAAAGGTAGATTTTAGTTCTCTATTGCTTAAATTGCAAGACCGCTATGAACAATCTAACTGTCCACATTTAGCGCTTGTGTGTCCAACTGGTTAGATCTAGTCCGCTGTGTAGTTGGCGCCGGTTGTAATCTAACACTTTACAGCTGAATGTTGTACGTTGCTTAAAAACAACACATATCGTTTAGTGAATAAATTAGGATGTGAATAAAACCCATGCTTTATGATGTCGCTAGCTTTAATCAGTTTAACTTCGTTTGCTTCGTTTATTATCCTAACAATATATTTTATGACATAGGAAAAAACATAAACACGACATCGCTAATCGTAGATTCATTAAATTGTAATAACTCTATATTACATTTTTGATAAAATAACGTTCGAGAAACATTTGTTAAACATTATTTTTTCAATCCTTGTACCAAGTATTGTGGATATTTATTTGAGATTATTTGCCAACACAACTGACGCTTTTTATTTTTATTCCTTTTACATCTTTGGAACAAAGTTCCTTAACACGGTTTGCGGCATGAGTTGGCTGGTGGAAATCGTCACGTGAGAAAAAGCGTTAAGCGGCTTTCACTCTCTATCTCTATCTCTTTCTATTGTATACGAGTGCAAGTATCGAAATTTGAGCATGGTGTGCGGCAATGTGTAATCTCAATATTGAAGGCGTGGAAATTTCATTGTAATTGATTTCTTTTAAGCATTTTGTTACGATAAAGGAACTTCGTTCTTCTTCTTTTCACCGCACCCGTTTTTATTCCATAAACACGGTAATTGGATTTATTTGTTTAAAAGTCATAACTTCGTAATAAAAAAAGTGTGTCATGCCAGTCATCGTTACATCAAATTATATAATGACGAATTAAAATTTGTCGTTCCCATGCATCCACATTGTGTCTTTTCTTGTATGTTGTCTAATGGTTTTTTTACCAGTGAACAATAGTGGGATCTGCTCATAAAGTGGTATTAAACAGTGTCATGGTGAATAACTACTATATGCTTAGCGCTAAAGAACTTACAATGGTTATGGGACTAGGAACTTGAAGATTATTTATTTTATTAATATAACTAGCGACCCGCCCCAGCTTCGCGAGTGCAATGTAGATACTATGGGGCAGTGTGGAGTGAATAATAGCATTATTTAATGTATACAATTCCGTTCTATATTAATTTGATCTATCTCGTAAGGTTTTAGCCAACGTTTGCGATTTAAGCGCACAAAAAATGTTTGTTACGACATCAAGACATCACATCACGCATAGTTAGAGAGCTAAGAAAGAGGATCTATCCATCTAAAAAAAATTACTGTTTCTGAAGTATAGATTAAATGCACACTAACGCAAGCGATAAAAAACTTGTTATAATGTAAGAGGAGATTTGGCGTAGAATTTGTAAACATAGATATCGGCAAATTTAGGCAAGAAAATTACGGGATTTCTAATTCGGGGGTAATCTGACAAACTTGTTTATTTAAATCGAACCTTTCCACTAAAAATGAAAATATTGTTCAAATATTTCGGTAAATTATTATGACAATAAACTTAATGAAACTAAATATATATGACACTAATTATACTTGATAATTTGAAGGCATTGTTACCTCAGTCCGAGAAACGTATTGTATTTCTGTTATTTGAAACGATGTCTAAGGTCAATAGTTGTATCACATGCACAGTATAATTATTATTTACGGTTACGGTTAGAAAGATACGATTCTGTTTTACGTTAACGTATTCATTTACGTTTCTTATTTGATAATAAAAGGGACAATTTAATATTTATATACATCATTTTATCGATGATTAATATACTAGGTGTATCTGTGATTCTGCAAGTATGTATTTATTATTGTTTTTATTAATTGTTGGCTATATAAATAACAAAAGCAGTGTATGTATGCGCATTACCTAAGAATGGTTGCACCTGTGTATTTGTTTTTTTTTGTTTGTTTGCAATTATCAGGACAAGATTTGAATTTGTACGGGAAATGTCAAAAATCTGAGTTATAAAATCTCCACATAAAAACCGAGTGAACGAGGCAGAAGACTGTATGCAGATTTACAAAAATATTAACAGAATTCACAGATTGTTCTTCAGTTGCAACTTCATTTAATTACACTTGTGTGGTCGTACATTAAGATATACATCAATGCGAAGGCGGCCGAGTAGTAACAGTTAGTACAGTTCTAGAAGAATTAAATAAAATAAAAGTAAATAATCTTCATGCCTTCTTCTTCATATACGAGCTTCCATAGCAATCGATTGACGCCCGGTCTTTTAACTGTAGTTTATCTGTTCAATACCGTTATCGGTGCGATAACTTGTGAAATTGGGTTTCAGTTTTTTTTATAGTAGCACGGTAAAATGACTACACTATGACGTACAATCCAAATACAATGGCGACCACCGAGTGACACAGTATCCATCGCCAGTTGCCGCTGTCATGCCGGCCTACAAAAAGCTGGACATGCACAGGCCGATCCCGAAATGCGACCCGCAGAAGCGTATCACTATGACGGGCTTTTTCGCCACATAAATGGTGGTTACGACCCAGTCAGGCTGTAAAACCATACCACCCCGCTTTCGCCATTGCCTCGTTCGTTATTCAGTAGGGTGGCACCACGTGCAGATGAGGTCGGCTTGGGTGTCTCAAGTCATATGATGGTTTTCGACACCCCTTACATAAATTATGATATGATAAACTTAAGTTAAATTCGTTTCAACTTAAGCGATAATGGGTTACTTGACAGCGCGTTAAGGACACGGCGTCTTTGGACGTAGGTTCGAATCCTTGCAAATGAGTCGGAACTTCCAATGAAAGAAATCATCATGATGAAATCGTAGCATGGTAGTAGGGGTTTTTCTAAATCCGCCGGGCTATCTACCATCTAATTTACAAAATAAATACAAACTATATAAAATATACTGTTCAATAAAAAATCTAAGTAGCAAAAAATAATACTATTATGCACCATAGTAATACTATTCTCGAGACAAAGAGTAAATAGTGTTTGACATTTTGAGAATGATATGGAGTCGTTTCATTTGAAAATAAGCTAAATCCAATTTTAGCCGTTCCTAATATTTTACGTTATTTTTCAAGATCTTCAAATTTTGTACATGTACATGTAAAATATAAAGATAAAAAAAACTAAAAAATTATGAATGGCAAAATTTGAACTTCGTTTTTCGGTGTATAAAAACTGTATGATCGATTAAAATTGGATTTAGATCATTTTGAAATTGAACGACTCGTTTGTACATTCAGTCTTTGAGAAACAGCTATACAAAAAAAAATATTAAATACTTTCTAAAACGATATCAGGCAACTTATCGAGTTTCGACAATTTTTTTTTTATCCATGCACACTAACAACCCCAGAGGAGTCGTAAGTGCGTTGCCATCTTTCGGAGGGAAGGGTTAGGGGAGGGAAAAGGAGAGGAGAGAGGAGAGGGGAGGGGAGATGGGTCTCCGGCGCTCTCACTGACCGAACGAAACGCAACAATGCAAGCACTGTTACTTCACGTTGGTTTTCTATGAGAGGGTGGTACTACCCCGGGCGAGCCGACCCATTCATGCTGAAACCAATAATAGTTTCAGCGTGGCTCTACCACCATTTATACCTACATTCACTCTTTGAGAAACAGCTATACAACAAAACATTGTAAATACTTTCTAAACCGATATTAGGCAACTTATCGATTTACAAAAAAAAAATTACAAATGAAATTACAGTTAATGTCGAATTAAAACGATGTATCAATTTTAGGCATCATTTTGTAAAGAGTCAAATCTAAATGCATTTAGTGAACATTTAAGAAAATCGTTATTGGTCTCATAATTTTTGAATGGCTCGTTGTTTATTCAGAAACGCAGTTACAGTTAAACGCCGTTTATTCTATACATAACATTATTTAAGCAATAACTAGTGATAGTTTAACCGAAGTTTTCAGAAACCGAGCAATTCACGTTTCAATGGACGCTCTAATGTAAAACATCCATGAAAAAATACTTGGGCATGACCGTTGTTAGTAGAATAGACAAGTGCCAAGGATTTCGGTAGTCCGATTAAGCTGTTAAGGCCCGTCAGGCTAATAGCGTAGTCAGTTCGAAAAAGTGTCAAGGATTTATGTGTTGCGAATGCATCTGTGGGAACTTTTTTTGATAATGATGTTTGTACAAGGGATCTCACGGAAGTTTAACCTTTCTCATTGGGTATTAGCCATTGTGTTTAACTGTGAGCACTGATCTAAGAATTGTTAATATCTTGTAGCGAAACTTCTGGAATAGTTATGTATTTTTATCTTAAAGACCTGGACAAGCTTGTATTGCACTTTTTTACTTATTGCAAACTAATAATAGAAACGAATGTGATAGAAATATCCAAACAATTCGTTAGCATATTATATCCCTCGCGTTAATGTATATTTGTTTTATACCCCTGACTATGTGTATGGAAATTTTGAAAAGTAAATAAAGGTAAGGTGTGAAAGTAACATACACACAGACTCACGTTTGCATTTATAATACAGTAGAGCTTCTATATACTGAACATTCTAAATTTTCACCCTTTTCGTCGAAATAATGAGGTGTTCGGATTATAATATGTATAATATATTTTAAAAGGTGTTTATTGATTGGAATTAAGTTCTTTTTATAATTGAAAGTGAATGCAAATTTTAATATTGAAGTCTTATTACACCTTTAAAAAATCCAGAATAGTACTTTGACGAGTGGTGTTTAATAACAAAGAAAATGTTTTATTCCTTAATTTAGGATATAACATTTTTCCTGAAATTGAAATATTTTCTTAATCTGCCCATTCCTAGCATCCACTGAATGCAGACACAACTCGATCATGTGATCCTTGAAATATCTTCCGATTCCTCTAACACTTCTTCGTTTTCGTCAGCAATCTCATTTTGTATTTGACTTATTATGTCTTCATCAATTCAGGACTCCTGATAATTAATGTTGTCATTGCCTGATTAAAAAATTGTTAATCTCCTCTTCTGAAATACTTGTTTCACGTCTGTGTAGCACACAAAGTGAATGAACACTGAGTGGCGCTGCGATATTCTTCCGGATTATCGAGGCCTTACTGTATTGTTAGGATACTTGTAGAATGCAGTTACCCTCTGTTTCAATGTTTCTATTAAAATAAATTGTTTAATATAAACTAATATTTTATTTACGTTTTATTTTATTTTATTACGTTTAATTAACGTTATGGTATATGATATGTTTTATTTTGTTCTAGTTACAATGGGTGCTTACCGACCGGTGAGCGTGGTCGCCGCCGAAGCAAGTTCGTGCTGTACAGGCGACCGCAAGCAAACGGCGTTCGCCGCTCCAAACACTACGTGGTGAAGACTCCTCACAGCAGTAAGGCCATACTCGACGCTAGCCAGCATTCCATCTCCTATACGCTAAGCCGCAGTCAAGCGGTCATCGTCGAGTACACGGAAGACACTGACACAGATATGTTTCAGGTGAGGCTCACTTATAAATAATTTTGAACACATTAAATTTGTACACCAATGCATTATACATTCATTAATTATGAAACTGCTTAAAAACAACTATAGGTATACCACAGCAAGTTCTTTATGGGAGACAATCTCAATAAAAAAATATAGAAAATAAGTAAAACATGTAGGAAACCATCACATAAAGAAAATATTAAGTCATGAAAAATAAATTTAATCGGCAAAATAATTTCTTTAAAAAACAACATTTAGAATGGCAATGAAGCACCTATTTAATCCCGGGTTTTAAAATGTTGGATGTTAATTTAATAATCATATTTCAATTTGTTTTTATCTTACAATTCGCTATAAACGCAATTAAACGAAAAGTATGGTCTGTTAGTTACGCCATAATGATTTAGGAGTCAGTGGATCTCAGTTATGTCAAAAAATCTACAACTGTTTACGTAGTGGATTAAGCAGTCATCTCTCGGTGACGTGATTTTTCCGAATCTGGATTTACTTTTTGCCCGTTAATGGTATGTTTTTAAGAAGTCCATCGCCGCGCATGCCCTCGTATAAAGGTCGGGAACAGTCTTAGTAAAGAACATTTCATACGCTTATGAAGTAGGAGTGTGCATATAATACTCTAATCGAACCGAATCGAACAATTCGAAGTGTTCGAGTTATTCCAACTGTTAGAATATTTTTAAAACAAGGAAGAATTATTAAGCTCATAGTTATAGGAAAAGATACAACATTTTCCTTTTTTTTTTCATAAAAACAAATTAAATAATTTTATAAGCTAAACAATGAACTTTCTTAAATATTTTAAATTTTCAAACTAGTTTAACTAAAATTCCTTCGACTGATAGATGAATCTATTGAATAAATTTTGAATATTAATGAATAATTGCTATTTGATAAATATATAATTAGTTAAAGTCATTAAAATAGTTTGAATTATTTGCATAATTTGGAAATATTCGAATAGTTCAAACTATTAATAACTTATTAATTCGAATATTCGCACACCACTATAAAGAAGCTATAGTTACACAATAACGTTTACCTCTTTTATTCTCGAACTGACTACGCTATGCCTACCTAGCAAGGCCTTAACAGCTTCACCGGACTACTAAGGCGAGCGCTTAAGGCACTCAGACGATTTTGTTATGTTTATTTCCTCGCAGTCAAAAGTCTTATTATGGTGGGAGCCGTCTCTTTGTTATAATTTTATATAGAGGGTCCTTTAAGTGTTTTGGCAGGCTGACATAATGGTGAAGACAATCGATCGAACATGTCGTTCGGCGGTAATTGCTATAGTATATCATTATGGTATATTAGATTAAAATACCGAGAAATAACTTTATCGTTTATGCGAGGTCGGTGCCGCTTTCTCATTGTAAAAGATATATCTTTTATACTAGAGCTGGTTTGGGTGCCTAAGCTACATCTTCTTTATTTATGAGAGTGATTTTGATATTGTATGAGATTTATTTGTATTATCTAGTTTCAATTGTAATACTATAGTAACTACTTAGCTTAAAAGCCATTTTAAAAATCTTTGATAAACTTCTTCATGATTGGTCAGCTCGTGTGAAAATATACTTTACTATATAATATACTTTGAAAAGCTCTTTATCTGCTAGAAATATTTAGTCAAATTCGATTCAGCCGTTTTATAAATTAGCCCAGATAAACAACAGATATGTACTTCAATTTTGTTTTTATGTATAAATTGACCTATACTAATTATAATCGTCCTGTGTTCAAAATTCAACCATAATTAATATTTTTATAAATTTCAAGATTATTTAGGAATTTTTGCCAATGTTGTAGATAAAGATGTCGACTTGTCAAATGTTGAGAAAAAGCCGTTTTCTATATTTTTATTGATAACCACAAACTTCATCAAACCTAAAAGAAAAAATAAAATAAAGAAAATCGATTGACGAACGCAGGAGAAACAGCTACTGAACTATTTCGTCTATGTCTATTTTTAGGAGTTGATTCCCGCCCGCTTCATTGGGCATTAAAAAATGCCAAAGGGTCAATTATCGTAGCAATCAATTATTATAAGCAGACTAGAAGCAACTACGAAAAATTCCGCATCGAATTGTTATTATAGTCGTGTGCCGATAAGTTCAGTAAGTTTGACGTGATTGAGCCTCAAAGGAACTGTACTTTTTTTACTTTTTTACTAACTGATTCCCGCGATTTCGTCTGCGTCGTTTATTATCTCAATCGTTTTGTTATATCTCAAAGGACATTAGGCAGCGTTTTCGAAGAAAGCTCCCAGACGTCTTGTATTTTTCGGACACTTTCAAAATTTATCGTTATACTTAAACCAATTTACAAGAAATCTTGACAAGTTATATACATAAACCTTCCTCGTGAATCACTTTATCTATTAATGTAAACCGCATGAAAATCCGCTTAGAATTTTTTGAGTTTATCGCACTGACAGACACGGCGGCGGATTTGATTTTATAATATGTAATGATATTAGTAATACGAATTTAGCAGAATTCCATGAACATTTCTGTATAACCTTGTCGTATATCTATCATCTTTTTAGCAGGAAAGTTTGATTAAAATGTTTACGTGACTAAATGCTCGTCAACAGGATTTATGCTTGCCCGCGCTCTATTGAGAAATGTTTGTAATGGGGGTTTACCCAGGTCGCCGTTTAACATCTTTCATTTTAATTTGTTTATAAGTGTGTTTAGATATGGTCAAGTGTTTTTGGGTGTTCAAGATTTTTGAATAGTATTTGAAAGCGATTTAGCGATAGATTTTAATAAACGTACGTCTTCGAGTTTTTATTCAGTATGCGTCACATGTGCATATTTTTCTTCTTTACTACCTTCGTCTGCACCAAATCGGTTATCACAGGTTTCCATTGTATTTTTAAACGCGAGAAATTTTAATAAGCCTAAAACCCGATTGCAGCCATACCTACGGCTGCCAATTGTGAATCCAAACTATCAAGGGGCTCACTCACTCAAACATACCCAGACGGTATCTGAGAAATCTTTTAAAATAAGCCTACAACCCATTCGTAGCATCATCTACCAGGTTAAATTAAAATAAAAACTAACCTACATATATTGGCGGTAATGGAAAAAAAGCTTTAGAGGTCTATGGACCCCCAGTTTCTAACGAAGTTCCTTTCCCTTTTTTGTAGACGTTTACTTACAGCATAGTTTACATGATAAAATATCAAGTTGATAGGGTTCAATTGTAAATTAAACGATAAAATATATTCATAAAATAAATAGTGATAAATGAAAAACTGAATGATATCATAACTATTTTCAACTTGTATTATAACTTTTTCACATTCCATTGTATTGAAGAAAAATATAAATATCAAATAGATATGAGCACGACGCGTCAACTGTCACTTGCTTATAACTATTCGTCTAAGAGCTAGCAACGGTATCAATAAGCCAGTTTTTTTATATATCTTTATGTTCTACCGAACAATGTGCGGGCTACCTTGCTGCCGGTAAACGTTGCGTTTATTAGTGCATATCGCACTTTTACTGTTTTGTTTTCCACTAACTTTGGAACGCTACTAAAACATGAAATTATTATTCCCAGACATTTTAGTTATTAAAATAAATATGTTCAAACCATGTTAAGATAGCTGTAATTTTATTTTATTTTTTATTTAGACATAAAAGAGGGTAAATTAAAAATAATATGTATAGAATAACTTAGCTATAGCTATAACTATAGCTATCGCTATAACGCAACACTGGCTGTATGATAAAAATAGCGATAATTGTGGAAGCATCTGTTATAGACGGATGTATTGAAGATGGCCTCAGTCCCAAGTCATAGGTCTACGTTTAACTTTGTTTTTCATTGTTTACTGTCATTAAATCTCAATATCATAATGGTTAATGAAATAAAATATCTTCGTTGCAATGGAAAAAATAAAATGGTTCGAAATGAATTATTTTATTTATAAAGAATATCATCGGATACATTATTGTCAATAACAAAATTGTCTGGCAGTGATAAATTCATGTTTTTAATAGCGTTTAAAAGTTACTGAAAAAAAATATTCCTAAAATTATTTATAAATCAAAATTTTGACCTGAAAAGGTGTGATGCGCATTAAAAAACACAGCGTTAACCGGCTACCAGGGATACAGAATCCTGTTTGGAAGGGCATAATATATCTTCATATTAAAGATCCAGCTTTTCTAAAATTCTCGTTCTTCCGACATTGCTGGCTCTTTTACTAAGGTGTCACAAAAAATCTACTTACATTAACTAAAATTTATCTTTTGTTATCCTGGAGAAGAACCCCTTGCGTTTTATGTGACAAAAAGTATCCTACATGTAACATTGTAATATGAGGGAGTTATCATTGTGTCAAGTTTCGTCAAAATCGGTTCAGTACTTTTAGAGTGTTGCGTGTTTACAGGGACAGACAGACAAAAATTTTAAAAGGATTATTTTTGGCTTCTGTACCGATAACAAAGGCTACACCGATCAAAATTAAAAAAAAAAAATTAATGTACAGATTTGGCTTTGTTACTCTACATGTGGCAGAGATGCGAATGTTAAGGTGGATGTGTGGTGTAACTAGAATGGATAAGATTAGGAATGAATATATCAGAGGAAGTTTGAAAATAGCACCAGTAACAGATAAGTTAAGGAGTAATAAGTTAGCATGGTATGTTAGGCATGTTTAGGGCATGTTAGGAGGAGAGATGAAGACCATGTAACTAGAAAAGCTTTGAGTATGACGGTCGATGGATATAAGAGTAGAGGAAGACCGAAAAAAGGATGGATGGATTGTGTGAAAAATGATATGTGTGTAAAAGGTGTG
>MU159448.1:103675-120211 GCA_015888305.1 Antheraea pernyi | reverse complement strand
ACTGGAACACGCACACAAAGTTTTATTAAAATCGGTCCAGCCGTTTAGGAGGAGTTCAGTGACATACACACGCACAGAAAAAAATTATGTATAAAGATATATACCATTCGACTAATTTAAAAAGTTAGTTCTTAGTTAGGGTCATTCTAGTATTACGTAAGGTAAGGTAAATATGGGAGGGGGTCCTTGATTTGCTTATCTTTGATGACATAGGGGATGGGGGTCTGGATGATGGTTACGTCAGCAATATTTATTTACTGAATTAGAAGTGATTTGAATATACTTATATAAATGTTAACGTAATCATTGGGGAGATTTTAGAACATTGCTTACTTTTGCTGACGAAGGGCCGGAAATTACAAAAAATCTGCTTACGTAATACTTGAATGCCCCATAAAAGACAATTGTATTTTACCGCGATTTTTGGCACTATTGAATAAATTGAATACGAGATAAAAATATGTTTGTTTTGTTACGACTTCTCTGTCGTTTCTTTTAGTTATTGATTCTATTAAAGGAGTTAAGCTATATTGTATGCCGAAAGTAAAAAAAGGAATCTTACACGAATATATATTTCGTTCATAATAATTATTCGCAATTTCTACAAATCACTTTTTTGAGGCATTTGGAATGTCTTTGTTACGTACTAGTATTGAAATATAAAAAGCCAAGACACAGTCTCGAATAAAAGTAGCGCTCAAAATCGTCCCGCAAAAACTCCCCAATATACATACATGGTTATAGTTATGCGATAAATTAATGATTTTACAAATGCAACCTAATACCTGAATGATTTCTAATTGTTTTTACAAGGACGCAAGCGACGCGAGACTATCTGAAATGAGTGCATAATCTGAAATTATTATTATTATTATTAATTTCATCATGATCGCTTCAACAGTTAAGTCGTGAATGCCAAACAAATTCACTTTCGTGTTTATGATATTAGTACGTAAGGATACTTTTATTTAAAAAAATATAAAAAGAGTGTGTGTGTACTTATGTCCACGCGTTAGAAGTTATTCTTCTTTGGCGTAACAAGATAAAAATGTATTATTAACTTATTTATAAACTTGTTACACATTAAATAAAGAATGTGAAAATGTATTATTTTGTTGGTAACTTTTTTTGAAAAACTAAAATGTTGACTATAGCTAACTTCAGGGTGTCGGTTTTTCGTGACGGTGTGCGCGCGCATCGAATAAATATACTCTCATCATTTTTCCCTAACGCACCTAAAGAAGTATAATTTCAAAAATGCGATGTAATAAGGTTTCATCACATATTAAATAGTTTTCAATTATCTGTTAAGTTTATAACTCTGGCTGACTTTACAACACGCCATTGCGTGGATTATTAGTAACAAAATGAACTAATTAATTACGGTGCATTGTCGACTCGTGATACAACAATGCAGCTCGTGTAGCCACAGAAGAGGATGTCCCATTTTGCGTCGGATCGCGTGGGCTGACCCGAGGCGATGTTCCAACCGCTGAATTAGTCGTAATTTTCATTCTATTAACTATCATTGGAAGATATTTTTATACTTCATACGATACTAGTAAGGGCCCGTGGCTCGCCCCGTCTCATACTACAATATACAATTTAATAACATAATCTAGCGAGGTTTAGCGGTAAATTATAGTAACATAAATAACATAGCAAATAATGAATTAAGTAATTCAACTCTCATGGCGGTCAGACAAACGGTGTTCCCGTTTATCAGTCTCATGTATGTACCAACATTCTTATTTTATTCTTATCATAAATATTCGATTTGTTTATAATTAATTTTTTTAGATACTTTGTTTTTGTCCGTTTGATTTATTTATTTAGTAACCACGAGTTTTATTGAAATTCGATTAACGCTTGCGGTGTGCATGTTTGTGCGTCTAATTACTAGCTTCTGACCGCGACTTTCGTTCGCGTTACATTAGATTAACTAACACGCAGCGGATGCTCTCTAGAAGAAAACAAAAACGATTTTGAAATATTCTTCTCGGTGCTCCGCTCCCATTGGTCTTAGTGTGATGATAGTTTATAATCTTCCTCTTACACTGAAAGAATTTTTCAAATCGGACCAGTGGTTCCTGAGATTAGCGCTTTCAACCAAACAGACCCTCCAGCTTTATAATATTAAGTATAGGTTTAAAAAAAGAATCATTTTGCCGAGACGTTTCACTTTTATTCAGTACTAGCGGGCCCGGCAGCCGCTGTCCCGCCCTGACTATAAAAAAAAACCTTGACAAATTATGTACTAAAACCTTCCTCATTAATCACTGTATCTACTGGTAAAAACCGCATGAAAATCCGTTCGGTAGTTTTTGAGTTTATCGCGAACAGACAGACAGACGCGGTGGGGGACTTTGTTTTATACTATGTAACTAAATAACTATGTAATAATAAGGTCTGAGTAGATAGATTCTTTTAAGGGAATATACAGATAGACACGAAAAACGACTTTCTCTTATAATATTCATATCCAGCTCCCGTCTATTTCACGTCACTTACATTTTGTTCGTATTCAAAGCATCGATCTGGTTTCCATAACTCGGCTCGAAATATCTCGGTACAGATGTATTGACAGCTGACAGCAGACATCCAACTCGCCGGGATGTCGAGACCATCGGAAGCTCTGGACGTTAGGCCGATATTTTATGTTGTCCTTCCGAAGCTTTAATCGATTTTCGACTTTATTTCATAACAGTTACATTACAAAATCGGATGTCAGGTTTGGGTATGTAAGGATTGTAATTTGAATATATATAAGGAAATATCAGAATATGTGTCATTTAGTACGTTTTAATGTGATATGTAATATAAACGGGATAGAGTTTTATAGAATACTAGTTGTGCCCGTGACTCCGTCCGCTTGGAACTTTTTTTTTTTTCGAACTGACTACGCTATTGGCCTAGCAAGGTCTTAACAGCTTCACCGGACTGCAAGGGCGAGCGCTTAAGACACTCAGCCGATTTTATTTTGACAACTAGCTCAAGGGTGCGCGGCACATCTCGGCTTGGGTCCGCTTGGAACCTAATGTAAAAAAACAGTGTCTAATAAAATCATGTGAATTTAATTAAGTCTATTTACTTATCTACTTTTCTCTCTTACTTAATTCGCGTCGTCATTAAAATTACAATAACTCTTGATATAGTGAACCGATTTTAATGAAACCAAAACTAAATGTTACTCGAGGAATATGCTTTGTGATTTTCATAGTGAGGTTTTATCGTGAACACGCAGTACTTTAGCAGTGATGCGTGTTCAAACAAACAAACAAACAGACAGACGGACATTTCTAAAAATGATTTAAAATTTATTTTATTATTTATTCCTTCCTAGACACCTGCAACATTTTTTTTCACAAAAATCTAAAAAGTACAGACGTTAGATTCACATTCTTATTATCTGCTTAGATAAATGGCTGGAAGTTACTATTAAGTGTTATTTAAACATTCTCACTGATTTTATAAACGCTATTGTGAGTTTTTATTGTTTCGTGCCTTAAATACTGAACCCATTTTCAGGAAATTTTGTATGGGCATTATCAGCGGTATGGAGAACTATTTACCTTACCGTTCCCGAGTGCTTCCTCCTTGTGCTCCAAAACTGATCCGATTGTAATTTGATTGTGCTTATATGTTTTTCTTTTATTTATTAAATCAATCAGAATTGTTTACCGAATGCCGGAAAACAGCGATATAATTGGACAATTCTAGTAACTGTAGAATATTCCTAAGTGTTATAATAATATTTATGTTATGGAAAAAATTAAAACATAGGAACGGGGCAGTTATATATATATACATATATCGCATAGTATAGAAATATTTTCTCTTGTTCCATTACTCGATAATAAAATCAGTAGGTGGTAGAGTAACGCTGAAGCTATATAACTGCTATTTCAGCATGAATGGATCGGCTCGCCCGGGGTAGTACCGCCCTCTCACAGAAACACCGACGTGAAGTAACAGTGCTTGCATTGTTGCGTTTCGTTGGGTCAGTGAGAGCGCCGGAGTAAACCCCTCTCCCCCTCTCCTTCTCCCCAAATACAGGTTGGCAACGCACTTGCGACTCCCCTGGTCTTGTTAGTGTCTATGGACGGTGGGTATCGCTTACCATCAGGTGACCCACCTGTTCGTCGGCCTCCTATGACATAAAAAGAAATTTAAAAAAAATAGAGAAATACTTTTGTATGGAATAAAGGCCACGCCGCCAACGCTTCCTCTTAAATTAGATAACTATAAAACCTGTATGTAATCACAAATTGTTTAAAGTACAAAAGTAACACGTTACGAAAGATTATTAAACTTAGTGAATGTAATTACGTACTGTGTTACTGCTTATTTGAAATTTAATTAGTATATACTATACACCCATACATAAATATATTTAATACACACTATCGAAAAACCTACTTTGAATATTCTCGATGCCAAGTTCAATGTTCTCTTGATGTATAAAGTATGATTCAATTACGTAGGAGTTAATTATTTTGAAACGTAAAATATTATCCGCATAGACGATAACTGTTTCTATACACTCTATTTATATGTATATATTAAGCGGCTACAAACGATCAAATGCTTTCATTATTGTAATAAGATTTCATGATTTCTGCGATTTTAAATGTGGATTGTAGGTAATTATCTAAAGTAAAATCAAAGAGACTCGTAGAAGTTTGTGCCTTGTTTTTGTTTTTGAAGTTACTATACCGTTAATTACGTCGTTGCGCTGTCGAGAATATTTTTTGTGTATCAAAGCGAACCTACTTCTTTTCACCGTTCTGAGAAACTGTGAATGGTGTTTAATATTGTATCTCAGGTAAAAGGCGCCTGCATCGTGCATTCGGCGCCAACGAAATGCATTCATCCGTTTTTACACTAAATACCTTTGGGCTTTCTGGTAGTGATTTTTTTTTTTATTTTTGGTATCTGATCTTCTTGGTAATATGAAAAACTTTACTCTCTTTTTATACATGACTAGCTGACCCGTGCCCACTTCGTTGTGCGTTAAACATTTATAAAAAAAACTACTTTTTGTGACTTAAATATAAAAGTTAACCATTTGGGGTATTATTACAAAAAAAGTTAAACACGTATTCAATACGTGTTTAAAAAAAAGTTAGCATACTTACGTATTACATGCACCGCGCTCGTCGAACGTTCGACGTCTTGCTCTTCTATCTCTGTTTGGTTAGGTTCGGTTCGACTTGCGAAAAACGATAACACGATCTTGCCGCGGCAGCCATTGGCAAGCGCTGTGCATTTAATACGTAAGTATCCAAACTTTTTTAAAGCAAGTATTCAATACGTATTTAACTTTTTTGTAATAACACGGATGCTGTCGCTGACTTTTCTCTGGAACTCAATCATAAATCTTTCATCGTTAAGGCAGCGTTCGTAAAAAACGTTTTCGTTCGACCGTTTTTTCCCCGACTTACATTGCAAATCCGACTACCACAAAAAATCTTTTAATTTTTCGGGTTAATATATTATACCCTATGACATTCACAAATAACGTGGATTTCCATTCGTAATTTCGTAAGAACAAAATCTGTTTAGTAGTTCCTGAGATTACCCTCTGCAAACCTTTACCTCTTTATAATTTTAGTATAGATTTGTTCGTTTCTGTAGGATGTAAAAATACAAATAGTTGTATTTGTTTATTATGTTATAGCGTCTTTGAAGTATCATTAACGGTAAATAACGCATTAGTTAACTTCTTTTTTGTCAATTTAAGGAAATCAGTCAAACAGAAAAGATAACAGGGAAAATGGCGCTTGATACATTCACTTCCCTGTTACTAAATTAGATTGCAAAGCAGGAAGCCGTGCACGATGATAGCGACTCGTATTGACATGGGTAGGAAATTGGGTTAGAAACAGCCTTTGTTCGCAGCCTCGATCCACCGACAGCACAATCCCGACCTTATTAACTTCACCTGCGGCTTACCAGACTGTCGTCACTCATACTCAAAATTGTCTTACAGCGTTCATCACTTAGAACGGCTTTCATCAAAACCTTAATGGAATTTTAACCTCCATTAACCCCTGGGTTGATTTTTTAAGACTCAGACCTCAAAATGGCGGATCATGTTCTTAAACGTTTTTAAAATCATAATTTAACATTACATCATTTATTATACATGTACACATTCAAGCTTTTAAAATTTTGTTATAAATACTGCGTTTTTAAAACTTATGCTGTTAACAATCGGTTGAACAGTGCATCATGCATCATAAGGCCGTCTACATTCATTTGTATTGGTTTTGGATAGTCTAGGAGGGGTAACAAAACAAAATTTACGATTTATAGTTCCATACATTTTGATATAACTAAATTTAAGGCTAAAAGTAGGTTCATGGTACAAATCGCCTATATTCTTAGAAATGCCATACATATTTTAAGAAGAAAAAGAACAGAACTAATGTAATATTTTCGATACTTTCAATAAAATACAATTCTTGATTTATGCCAATACAATTCAGACCGATTTTATAATGATACGTAACTTTCAAAGCCTAACCGAATCGAATACTGGTTCCGTGTTCTAACAAAAAAAGTAAAAGAAAAAACACGTCTGAATTTTTATTCGAGTATTTTTGAGGTCAATGTTACAATTTATTTATCAAATATTCTTCGTGAATCGAACGATTCTACGACGAATTGTTAACACAGATCTATAATTCTCAATATGACAAGTAATTTGAAACGCCTCAGCGATACCGATGTGGTACTAATCGATATTATAGAAAAGACAGCGTTGTATCATGTGTAAATTTACGTTATAAGAAACATGCAATCGTCTGTTTCTCTTCTAGTTTATGGCAGACTCCAGAGTCTTTGTAAATCTTATAATAATTATAAAAATGTACCTGAGATACATAATCCTAAATTTGATTGCAATTCCAAGGTTACCGAAATAAAAACATATTTAAATTTCAATTATTACATACTACAAGGTTTGGCCAAAGCTAACTACAATTAAGAACATAAATATATACAACCTTCGATTTATACCAAAATTTGGTATTTAATATAAAACATAATTGAAATAACTAATATAAAAACTTAACATACCAAACCGTTGGAAATAGTTTTTTGGCTAATTATATTTTTTTACTAATTCTTATCGATTTATTTTGGTTAATATTTAGCCACAACGTGATTCGATTCGTTTCGGTTTAGAGAAACAAAGGCAGAAGGCGCATATGTAACGGTAAAGCAAGCAGATAGCGTGTAATCTTCACTGCTCAGACATGTATTATTGTTTTAACGGGGGCGAAAGATTAATTCTAGATATTCCTATGCGAGATGTTGGTATAAGATAATAAACATAAGCTTAATTTGAAAGATAGCGTAAGGTACACTTTTTTTTTCGAACCGACTACGCCATTGACCTTGCAAGGTCATAACAGCTTCACCGGATTACCGTAAGGTACTCTCGAATCCCGACAACAGTGACAACCTTTCGTTATGGATTGGCGCATAACCCAGGCCATTCCACATACGTGCATGACTGCACGTACACACAGTTGGTGCAAATATAGAGGAAGGGGTTATTCCTAATAGCCAAATTGTCAGATTCGAAATACAAGTTTGGATTCATTCGTGAGCTACATATGTGTGTGTCACTAACACATGTATGTATGATTAGTTTAGCTGGATTAACATAGAATCGCAATGTTGCGCTTGTTGTCATACGGCCAAATTTCTTAAGCGGTCGCCCAAAAAATCCTGTTAAGCTACAAAAGCCCGTCAGGCCAAAAGCGTATAGTCAGTTCGGAAAAAAGCATAACTATCGAATATAGCCACTATGTATCCAGCTACGGAGTGTCTGCCGATATGGAATTTTGATTTTTTCAAGTGAGTGCGACAACATAATATGTTGTTATTCTGGAATGCAATGCACTTACACAAATTCGAATGTAATTTACAGGAACAGAAAGAAAAATATAACGGTCTGTGCAATTAAGTACACGTAATAGAAGTCTTGTGTGAATGTTGTTATAATATTGTGTGCGTTTTATATTAGCTGAAGTGAAAAAATGCATTGTTATTGAGGTATACGTGAATTATTATTTTGTTTTATTCAATCTCGCTCATCTAATTACTCTTGGTCTATAGTGTTTTTCTTTCTAGTCAAGTACTTGTCTACGAACTCTTGTTCGTTACAAACCTTTCATTGAATAATATATATAAAAGGTTGTATTCAAATTCAACCTAGATTTTTTCCTGTTTCGCGCCCAAAGAATCTTAAAAGAGCGTGTTAATACTCTAATTTTATTATATTTTTCACTTACATTTGAATGGGCTATTATATTGTTGTAAGCTTTTGGATGGGATATAGTTTTGATATATTTATAAGTACACTGTCAAATCCCAATAGTATTTACCAAATGTAAAAAAAAGTGTATAACTTTAAATTGTAATAAAGACAAAAAGTAATTGAGTTCGATATTGAAAGAGTAAAAATGGAAGTATTGGAAGATCTGACCCCCATTCTGGACTTTTGCCTACGCCTCTGGTTCCGATCGTTCGTTCGTCACGCCCGTTGATCTGGTTCTGTGGTTTGGAGAAAAAAAAGTATTGCGTTGCTCAATTTAAATCCAGACACAGCTGTCGTTCCGTAATGAGTTTTGTGTTACCTTTTGTAATTGAATTTCAACCAAAAATTGTCCAATGTAATCAGAATCGTTCGTCAATTTGAATAGTGTATCTAATTTTTATTTTACTCTATATATTAAAGAATAAAATTGTATCTAGCTTTATTTGGCATTTCCGCTTTTGTTACAACTCTGTAATTCTCTAGGAACACTTTAAAGTTTTTTTATTTGTATACTAGTTATCATTTGCATCATCGTGTACCATGTTTATTATCTTAACAGTGTATTTTATGTATAAAGGAAATTAAAAGGTTTTACATCCTCTCTTTTTTATACCATAGGAGGCAAAAGAAACATGCGTGTCACCTGATGTTAAGTGATCACCGCCGTCCATAGAAACTAGCAACACCAGGGGACTTGCAAGTGCGTTGACAGCCTGTGTTTGGGGGAGACAACCAATAATAACTTCAACGTGGCTCTGTTGGCTGCCTTTCCCTTCCTCCCCCCCTCTCCCCGTTTCCCCCAAACACAGGCTGGCAACGCACTTTCGTCTCACCTAGTGTTGTTAGTGTCTATGGACGGTGGTGATTACATAACATCTGGTGACTCACCTATTCGTTTGCCTCCTATAATATAAAGAAATAAACAGATTCCCCCTACAAACCTCTGCTGTTAAGTTTACTTTCATAGTCTATTTCTCTTTAAAATTGGTCCAAGCGTAACAAAAGTTAAGGAAAATAACATACTTCTCAATGGAATTCCCAATGTGTATGATTAATTCAAACAGCTGATAACACGAACATAAGATTTTTTTTACAACTTTATATTTGTAAATACTATTTTAATGCATACGAAATTTAATATGATATCTGATGTGATTGTTTTTGTACTCTCCCGCTTCCACGTCCACGTAAATTTTACATTATCGACCTTTCTTGCCATTCTTTGAATCCCGTAAGCGATCGAAGATACAAAATGTATGTGTTTTTGGATATATGTACTGAACTTTGTCAAAATCAGAATGGATTTATACGGATCAAATAGAAATGGCGTTAACAGGAGATGGTATAAAAAGTACTTGGAGTACGTTTAACAGATTTGCAGAGAGCGGTGTATAGTGGTATCATGACTGGAAACCGCGATTGATGTGGTTGGAAATCCTTTCCTATAGTGAGCCTTAACTTATGAAAGAAAATATCTTAATGCAACTATGAAATGAAAATCTCTCGCCAAACACATGTAATAGAGGACTTTATTGTAAACAATAGACCTATATACTCGTAAATGTTTGAAAACCGTTTGTACTGTTGATATTTAGTTGCATTGTCGCTTTGATGTATCATGCTTCATTGTGAATATGTATTTATAGCTCTCTAGTATCAGCTACTTGTGCATCGGCATGCCTAAGGAAATATCTATGCGCCCTGCGTTCTTCCATGTATGAGATATCTCTCTATCTTTTTCCAATGGAATGTTCGGAACGTGTAAAAGAGGAACAATATCGTTGTTGTGTTTATATTTCTTTAGTTGCAAGTTTCTTTTATTTTATTTTTTGCTATTCTTTTCTTTTGTAAGTCGTTTATTTGATTGTTTTATGGATAAAGGTGGCGTGTTCTTTTTGACCAATCCCTCGATAAAAATTAGGAGAAAAAAGTTTAAGTTAATGTTGTCATTGATATAGATATACAAATATACCTACAGTTATGTAAATACAAAACCTTTTTCTTTATAAGTGTGTTAACATGGACGCCAAAGGCTCTAAGGTTATTAAAGTTGGTATTATACAGTGCACTTGCAGACGTTGTCGTGATGTATAACTAACTGCATCATATTACCCAACAACAGCAATGCGGTGCCGATCACGCGATACAGCATTTTATACTGGAACTCTAACCACTTTATTAACCATAATCTATATATGTATTTTATATATGTAACAAGTACATTAAACCTACTTTGTAAAATAGCTCTTAATATAGTAGACTATATATACAACGTGCTTGTCTGTAGAAGAATAATAAAAATTAGTTTACTGTTAAAGAAGGTTTTTTGGTGGTAGAGCCACGTTGAAGCTATTACTGTTTCAGCATGAATAGGTCGCCTCGCCCGGGGTACTAGCACCATCTCACAGAACACCGATGTGAAGTAACAGTGCTTACATTGTTGCGTTTCGTTCGGTCAGTGATAAGTGCCGGAGGACCAGCTTCCGTCCCAAACACAGGCTGGCAACGTACTTGCGACTCCCTTGGAGTTGCTAGTGTCTATGGAAGACGGTGATCACTTAACATCAGGTGACTCATCTGTTCGTTTGCCCCCTATAATGTATTAAAAAAGAAATCAATATATTTTCATGAAATCGTTTTAGAATAGCTTGTAGATAAATGCAAAGAAAACGCCAAGTGACGGCATGTTTTAATCTGGGTGAAAAGAATGGCAGATTGACGTACGTCCAATGCAAGCAAATGCAAAGAGATATACAGTATGTTTTAATATTATACTTTCATTTACAGTTGTCTTTTTAAAAAATTACATACCTGTTTTAAAGTTGTTATTCATGCCACACTTTTAGTTTAAGCCGATATCTCGACACATCGGTGTCCTAAAATCCGACATATAAAAACATATTGAAGTGTTGTATGTACAAATTTACTTAAAGCATTACATATTATCTAATAAAGGGTACAAAAGTATAATTTAATTAATTTAATTTCTTCTATGTACTTAAAGCCCCTTGAAGATTTTTTGAAGGATTTTACATATTTTTAATGGACTTCGAAAAAGGATTTTAATGATTCTTTTTTTATTTGAATTGGGTATATTCAGAGGTGGTCCCATATAAATTTGAAGAAAATATTCAACCCTTAAGGGGGTGAAATAACGTTTATTTGATTTTCACCCACTTCGTCTCTACGTATTTTCGTGAAATTGGAACCGATTTATTAAACCCATTAGAAACCAAATATATTTATGGACACTAAAAACGGAGAAATAAAATGTTTTTACAAAAAAAAAATAAACCGCCTTCGATGTGAAAAACTAATAAGGCACTAAAAAGCGAAAAATAACTGAATTATTAAGTTAACCAATTTAAATTAAAAATATTGATATATGCACTACCCAATTATATATTCGAAGTCGATGCCAACCTATATTTTAAATTTGTTGCAGGTAATATAATATGTATACTATTTAGATGTACATCATGGGATGTACCCAAACTTTGTATGTAGATAAATATGAATGTAGGTTGGCATGGACTTCAAATATATAATTAGGTAGTGCATATATCAATATTTTTTATTTAATTTGGTTAATTTAATAATTCAGTTATTTTTCGGTTTTTAGTGCCTTATTAGTTTTTCACATCGAAGGCGGTTTATTTATTTTTTTGTATTTTTTTTTAATATCAATACAGAGATCTTCTTTGGTTCATTGTTTTTTTTTTTACAATAATGTAACTGAAAATTGGTTGTGTGGATATAAATAAAACGTTCTTGACAAGTGTATTGGCACAATGAACATTGTTGTTCATGCCAAGAGGCGGGTTTGAGATAACGCCATGATACATATATATGCTGAGAAATTTAGGGTTTTTATTCAACAAGTAAATTTAGAACGTATATTTTTTTATCAATTTATTTTTTTTATTTATCGTTTCTCGTTTATTGAAGTGAGCGGTTGAATGTTTTCCCTTGGTGTTTTCCGTTTGGTTTAAGGTCTTCCTATTTGCATATATATGTGTTTAGTTTGTTTCCGTTTATTGTTTTGTTTATTGAATACACTCATCTTACATTAATGTATCTGAGAACGTTGAACCGTTACTTGTTCTTCGCAGCTAAAATTATATCTTGGCAAGGTATTGGTTAAATCTGATCCAATGCCTTTATAACGTTGTGGGTCTCTTGTTATATGATCGATATAAGCTCTGTCGTTTGTTATTAGGTTTTCACCCGCATCTCGTATATTCCAAGGCTACGTTGGATGTCGTGCGTAATGCAATACTCAACGTTTTCATATCATGAGGGGCATTTACATAAGATTAAAAGTCTTATGATGATCTTCATAGGAATCTTTTATAAACCAGTATTATTATTATTATGTACTAGCTCTTGCCCGCGGCTACAATCGCGATAATGATGTACCTATACCTCGAGAACAGTACTTATACCCTATATCTTCTTATATACCTCTGATAACATGTATGCAAAATTTCGTGACAATCGGTTCGGTAGTTACAAATTAAAAGCGTAACAAACAAACAAACTCACATTCGCATAAGTTAATATGAAACTATCATGATAATCCTTTTTTTTTTAATAAGGACCAAGTGTCTAAGAAATAAAAGGAAAAAAAACCATCGAAATCTATCTGAATCTACTGATAGAATTCACGGAACCTCATACGTAAAGCGATGGTGTTAAGAAAATTAATATCGTTTCATATCGATAAGTTAGCGAGCATTCCTTGTCATTGACAATTAGAGCGGTGCGTGCACTCTCCGGAACGGGTGATGTAATGCAGCCTTCTGACCAGCCAACGATGAACGAGCAGCCGGCAGTTCTTTAACAGGACCTCACTTACTATTTATATCTACACCGACAATGATAGAGACGCGTGCTTTGTCTATGCCCGGCTAATGTTTCAACTTGAAGGATTTATTGTTGTTTCAATCGACTGCTTACAATAATACGTTTTGTATATGCAAATACCTATGTAAAGCGCATATCCTTAAACATATTTCATTTTAAAAAATAGTGAAAATTATCGGATAATGCTCAATATAAACAATTAATTATGAAACAGTGATAACAAAATTCAGTCTTGTCTTTCATTAATTTTTTCATTCATTATTTTGTAATATTTAATAATCTTAATAAATACCAGCACTGTACCCAAATCGGTCTATATATATTTAAGACGTTGTAGAAAATGAATGTAAACATAAAAAACAACAAAATAAACTATATACTCGTGGAAATTATAGGCGTTGTACCCGCTGTTATTTTTTTATACATTACCTTTATTCTGACTGATCAGTAGAACAGGTGTGTTATAAGTCTCATAATAGTAGTCTAGCAACTTAAAACAGTCTCAGTTAGGTTAATGCTTCAACGGATGTGTAGTTTCATGATGCAATAAAATTAAAATCGCGAGATAATGTACGATACGATTTTAATTTAAAATATACGTGTAACAACCGCAAAGATTTAACGGCAGATTCGTTGAATAAATATTCCAAGGTTTAATTAATAAATAGTATATGTATTTTGTTAACAGATTGGCAGATCGTCCGAGTCTCCGATAGACTTTGTGGTGATGGACACAGTGGCCGGGGACAAGAGCGGCGACACGAAGGTCCTGCAGAGCACAATATCGCGGTTCGCGTGTCGCATAATAGCCGACCGGAACGACGTGAACAACTGTCGCATATACGCGGCCGGCTTCGACAGTTCTAGAAATATATTCCTCGGTGTAAGTTGAATACTTGAAGTAAATTCAAATTTATAAAGTTTATGACAAATAGTAGTTTTTTGTAACTTATCAATATTATATACATTTATTTTCTTTTTATGCTTTGTAGATTTTAACTTTTGACCCCGACCTTACCTGATGTTAAATGGAGTTATAACGCGTTATACCAAGAGGACTAGATTCCAGCTGCCGGAATACATACGTACCAGTGTTTAGCGACAGATTTTCAACTTTAGGCTGGTAGCTAGTCAGGCGGACTTTTAAAAAGTCCTTACACCAACTCTCTATATAATTGAACACCTTAAATAGACACTTAAACTCGCATATATAAATGAAACAAGCGTGTCAGTTGTATAATAAAAAGTGATAGTTTTTTAAGAGGTATTCTATGTTCTTAAATAAATATACTAATCACAGTGTAATGTTTATTTACATAGAAGAAGCTCAGAATTTATGTAAATGAAAAAGGACGTAGATTTTACTATTAGAATGTTTTTAATAATGTATTATAGGTTAATATTTCACCTTATTAAGTGACGATGCGTCTGGAAGATGGGTAAGGGTAAGGTGGAAGGGGCTGTCCTTGAAGTGTAACTCCTGGAACATATGTAAATGCGTTTAAAAAATACTTTCAAATTGACGGTAGTAGCCCGCTAAAAGTATATATAATAAAAAGGGGCTGTCCTTGAAGTGTAACTCCTGGAACATATGTAAATGCGTTTAAAAAATACTTTCAAATTGACGGTAGTAGCCCGCTAAAAGTATATATAATAAAAATACAGTTCTTTAGAGGTTCGATCACATCACAGTTACTGAACATAACGACATAGCACTATACTATTCGCTGTGGAATTTTTCGTAGATAGTTCCAGGATACTTATTGACGTTATATCGTCTTATAACGTCGATAAACGCCGGTTACACGCACGAAAAAGTATGAGTCATTTGTCACGTTCCGCCTGATCGCGGAACAAGCGATAGAGAGGCGCGATCGGCCTATGTCTTCGGCTTGTGACGCGTCTATCTCTCTTCCCAATGCGTTGGAGTCATAATCACGTATAATTATCGTCCATAAACCGATTTTACAGACGACCAATTTTTTCCCATTGATCCTTTGTATTTTTTTTTTATACACACCAAAGTGCTCGGGTATCTGTTTGTATAGAATATATTATGAATGAATTGTTTGCAGGAAAAAGCGACAAAATGGACAGAGAATCATGAGATAGACGGTTGGCTTGCTTGCCAATTCGTGGATATTTCATTTTTTTAATGTATCAATTTTTTTTAAAGTAAAACTTCTTTAGGCTCGAATACGAGGTAACTGAACGACAATGCAACGGAAGTCCGTTAGCTATCGGAACACACCTATACTAGACGAGAGAATTTGAACTTGAGAGTGGTAGCTAGTTAGATCTCTCTTATGGTTACATCACTATGTTGTCCTTTGCCTAAAGTTCAAGTTAATTCGTAAAAATCCGAAGCTATGCAAACCGATGCGTTATCCGAACCCACTAATCATTGAGTCATTATGGTTTTAGATTTTCAGAAGTTGAAAATAGTATTGACTGTTTATGGATTTTTGAAGTTAAACTTCTTATGGCAGTGATTTGAAATTCTGATCCGCAACCTTTTTTTTTCTGACTAAAAGTGGTGGGGGTAAACACTGTGTCGAGCAAAGTGGTAGCAGTGTCTCGTTCGTATTCGGGTATTGGAGAACAATAAGACATACGCTATTCTCGTTTTCGTTTTGAAGGTTTCACTTTTGAACTACACTATGTTATTTTTATAAGGTTTATCGATGTTATAAGTTGTTGTAAATAAGAAATTAAATTTCAGGTGAGCACTCTTGGGGCGCGGAAGGAAGCGAGACAGGGGTCCGGCGGTGCCCGATGTGTTTGACCGCGGGGCCTGTGGTTTGCGTGTGTATGGGTATCGAACCCGCGTTCTACGTGGACTCGGGCCCCCCAACATACGCTTTCAATCCGTGCGGACACATGGCCTCCGAAAGGACCGTCAAGTCAGTATCCTCTCATGTTAATCATTTCAGCAAAATTTCATTATTACGCGGCTTCCCGAATAGGAACAATAGTTTTTTTCTGCATGAGATGGCACCTTATGTCTTTTTCTCTACCCTTGACGACGTGTAAAATCTCTTAACGATTAGTCGTGTAATTAAGGCGTGAAAGCTTCGATCAACAATAACTAGATAAAGGGTCACGTACAAAATCGATGCTAAACACTGTCCGTGTAAATATATACTTATACTACTTATACTAATACTATTACTACTTATACTTATAATACTACTTACACTTATACTAAATATATAATATATACTTAGCTATTTGTTTACTAAGAAAGGGAGAAAAAAAGTTTTAAAACAGTTTTAAGTTCAACCTAATTACAACCATAACACCTAGTAATAAAGTCACAAATGTTCAAAATATTATCT
>MU159448.1:80253-97400 GCA_015888305.1 Antheraea pernyi | reverse complement strand
GGCCTGCGAAAAGCTGGATATGCACAGGCTGATCCCGAAACGCGACCCGCAGAAGCGAATCACTATGACGGCCTTTTTCGCCATATACATGGTGGTTGCGAGCCAGTCAGGCTGTAAAACCCTACCACCCCGCTTTCGCCATTGCTACGTTCGTTATTCAGCATGGTGAACCACGTGCAGTTAAGGTTGGCTTGGATGTCTCAAGTCTTAGATGTTATTTGACACCCCTTACACCCCAATAAGTAATATAATATAAAGTATATATAGTAATATATACTTTATAGGCTTTAGGGCTTAACCACAAACATCTCACTTGATGTTAAAGAGAGGAGAAGGCTGGTTCTCGAGATCAGCTATCGGAACACACCTATACTAGACGAGAGAATTTGAACTTGAGAGTGGTAGCTAGTTAGATCTCTCTTATGGTTACATCACTATGTTGTCCTTTGCCTAAAGTTCAAGTTAATTCGTAAAAATCCGAAGCTATGCAAACCGATGCGTTATCCGAACCCACTAATCATTGAGTCATTATGGTTTTAGATTTTCAGAAGTTGAAAATAGTATTGACTGTTTATGGATTTTTGAAGTTAAACTTCTTATGGCAGTGATTTGAAATTCTGATCCGCAACCTTTTTTTTTCTGACTAAAAGTGGTGGGGGTAAACACTGTGTCGAGCAAAGTGGTAGCAGTGTCTCGTTCGTATTCGGGTATTGGAGAACAATAAGACATACGCTATTCTCGTTTTCGTTTTGAAGGTTTCACTTTTGAACTACACTATGTTATTTTTATAAGGTTTATCGATGTTATAAGTTGTTGTAAATAAGAAATTAAATTTCAGGTGAGCACTCTTGGGGCGCGGAAGGAAGCGAGACAGGGGTCCGGCGGTGCCCGATGTGTTTGACCGCGGGGCCTGTGGTTTGCGTGTGTATGGGTATCGAACCCGCGTTCTACGTGGACTCGGGCCCCCCAACATACGCTTTCAATCCGTCCGGACACATGGCCTCCGAAAGGACCGTCAAGTCAGTATCCTCTCATGTTAATCATTTCAGCAAAATTTCATTATTACGCGGCTTCCCGAATAGGAACAATAGTTTTTTTCTGCATGAGATGGCACCTTATGTCTTTTTCTCTACCCTTGACGACGTGTAAAATCTCTTAACGATTAGTCGTGTAATTAAGGCGTGAAAGCTTCGATCAACAATAACTAGATAAAGGGTCACGTACAAAATCGATGCTAAACACTGTCCGTGTAAATATATACTTATACTACTTATACTAATACTATTACTACTTATACTTATAATACTACTTACACTTATACTAAATATATAATATATACTTAGCTATTTGTTTACTAAGAAAGGGAGAAAAAAAGTTTTAAAACAGTTTTAAGTTCAACCTAATTACAACCATAACACCTAGTAATAAAGTCACAAATGTTCAAAATATTATCTTACGATAAAACGAGCAAAGCAATAAATTACTCCTCTCACAAATGAAAAGACAACATAAACAACATTTAGTGTGAATTCAACCTTAACACGTAATGAATAAAGTACGTTTTCCCGTTATTGTGCGTGGCGAAGCCAAACATTTGTATCACAGGTTTAAAATCGGTAATTTTGTTCACAATTTGATATTATTTGTTAGTTTAAAGCTTAAAATATAACTTATTCAACATGTATTTAGCGAGAGTAATATAATCCGGCCGTTAAATTGCTTTTTCCAGTATTATTTTTGCATGTTTTGAATACACTGCGGCATGTAAAACGTGCTTACATTGGCTGTGTTTCAAACTACACAAACCTAAACAAAATAAGGGCACACATTTCAAGTGAGCTCTTATTTACTGATACGTATTTTTCGCGCCGACCCTTTACCTAGTTATTGTTGATCGAAGCGTGAAAGTGTAATATAGAAGCAAAGAAATATATTAACGCACTAACTAATCCTAACTAATATTACTAATGCGAATGTGAGTTTACTACTCAACGAAACCATTATGTAATTTTGCACATACGTTGTCCGGGATACAGAAAAGAACATAGAGGGTGCATTTAGTCGAGAAAAAAAAAGTGTTGTCCAAGGTTAGGTCACATCTACATTAACGCGAGCAAAATCGAATAAATGAATAGAAAAGGCTTAAGGCTTTACAGTAGTAACATTTTTTAAAAACCACTGCCACAAAAAATATCCAGCAAAGGAGAGGAAATATGTTACACGTGTAAAAAAAAACGAGTATGCTTTAGATCAAAACGACTGAAGTAAAATTTTCTTAGCTCCATATATATGTATCTATCTACCTATATCATTATATAGTATAAAATAAAGTACCCTACCGCGTCTGTCTGTTCGCGATAAACTCAAAAACTACTGAACGGATTTACATGCAGTTTTCACCAGTGGATAAAGTGATTCATGGGGAACGTTTTAGTATATAATTTGTCAAGGATTTATTTTTAATCAGGGCGGGACAACGCCTGCCGGGGCCGGCTAGTATATATATATATATATTATATGGCGACATACTATTACGAAAACGCATACGTTCGTTTACTTGTTTACCATTTATTTAAATAAATCGTCTCTATATCGCTTTGATATGTTAATTAATTTGTGGTTATCGCAATATATTACCGCTTGTTACTATTAATGTGAACTGTAGCAATAATCTAAAGATTGATGTGAATTAAAAGAAAATGTTTATGAATAACAACATATGATTGCAAGAAAGTTTACTAAATTATGTTGGAAGGTACACGACTACAACACATGGGGAGTAACGCGGGCGATAATAATCCTGTAATCAAACCGGGTATCTGTGTAGGGTGTCACAGTTACTCTCATTCTGATTGTCGCGTTTCTGAATCCAGGTGTACCTGCTGATTTTCGTAACGCTCTCGTGACGCATTCACTGGGTTACTCCCCGGGTCAAGCGTGTGTAAAAAAGTTTTACTTCAATAAGTATTAATGGTTACTTGTTTTGTTTTCAGATATTGGGCGACGGTGGACATACCGCACGGCACGAACGGGTTCCACGCGATCTGCCCGTTCTGCGCGGCGCCGCTGCAGGGCTCGCCCGGGTACGTGCGGCTCATATTCCAGGACAACCTCGACTGAATCTCTCCGATATGACAAAGGTAACCTTTTTCTTTACTTAGTTTTATTTATTGCTGTACCCGTAGCTCAGCACACGTTTTTTTAAATCGTATTAAAGAATTATAAAATTTGTGAGACTATGTACAATCATAGAAACGCTATTTAAGACAATTGTACGTACGACGGGCACGCCACTAAAAGGAACATATAACGTGTACATTCGATATATAAATACTAACAGCGTGCCTAATGAGGTTTGTCTTCAGCAATATATTTGGAACCTTAACCCATCATATAACTATCTCCGTGCTCACTTACACTGTATAAGGAACTAATGAAACAATAACTTAAAATATTATTATAAAGATTTATATTTACATTACATTTAATATACATTGACATTATTATAATTAAGATTTTGTGACCAGACAAAAAATAAACGGTTCTCTGTTCCGCAAGAAATTGTATTATGGAACTCATACGTACGTAAGTCATACGTTTATAATCTAAGGTCTTATTAGGAATACCTCTATATCATTAAAGTTATTAATAGATATAATGTCGAATTGTAAACAATAAGCTGATAATTATTTATCTCAATGAAATTTTGCTAAATTTCATGCAGACAAAGTATATAATTTTTTGATAAAATATGATTTAACTTACAGGTGTAAAGCTGGACTCTTGACGTGTCAACATAAAATGCTTTGAAAATAATACACACGAAGGAGCAGCTGAAAACTCTCAACTCGTAAAGGGCTTTAAATACCAGCTTTCACTTATAACATTCTTAAGTCTTGAACGGCCTCAAATCTTTGAGAAGGTTCTATAGACTATTCGCCGAACACAGTAAGGAATCTCATAGTACTGTGGTTTTACATCGAACGTGATGCGATTTTTTTTTCTTTATGTAGTTTCTCTGGGTGATCTCTTTATATGACGACTAGCAGTTTCCCGCGGATTCGCTCGCATTTTCTATGCAGTAATTATTTTGGACACTATATTTTAACTTCATATACCACGTGAATGTTTAAACAGTAGCAATATTTATGGAGGACACTCTGCACTGGATTCTCGTTCTAAATCAATTAAAAAAATAGGTGCTTAATATTGGACCTAATTACATAGAAATATACAGAAATATACTCAATCCTCTAAGCGTCTATGTTAAAGCGCAGTGTCAATGATTGTTGTATGTATTGAAAGTGAAGCCAACCAACTAAAAAAGGATAATTTTTCGAAGATTGACCAAACAATTGAATATTGTCAGTTTAACTATCGCAAGTTATTAACTCCGGGTCCCCGCTCTCAGGTTTTATCACTACTTTACCTAAAGTTCTCTTTCCTGTCTATTAGTATTTGTTTTGATATTATTCTTTTATGTGTTAAATGTGACCATGAAGTGTCATTTGCTAGAATACTGCGAGTGTCTAACCTTTCACATGGTATAGAAAGTAATAACTGACTGAAGGAAAATTACGGATTTTCTTACGAATTCCATTTCCCGTTTTCACCAATTTAGGGGTTAAACTTCCAAAAAATTATTCCTTAGTGTGCTCATCTACAGTGTGAAAGGAATCCGTATGCTATTTTTTACGACCCTAATTTCATTAGTTTGGCTGGGCGTTCATATGTCAGTCAGTTATTCTTTTATATATATATGCAAAGTAAAATGACATTTGAAGTGTTGCTAGTTTATTTTTAAAATAGTGATGATCTCAGTCCATTGGAATTAATCGTAAAACTGTCAAAAATATTATCCATGTAGTTAACTTTTTTTTTAATTTCTTTTCTATCGTCCGACTCTACGCAGGTATATGCCGAATAAGGTAACCAGAATCGTAGTTGTCATTGACAAACCGGAATATTTTTTTGTAGGCTTTTTTGTAAGTAATTTGCCATATGTACATTTTGTACTTTTCTAAACTATGGAATGATAATAATTAATTATAAATTATATGTGCGCAAAAATTCCTAATTCAGAATTTCAAATCTTACAGTTGTAATTAATCGAAATGACAAAATTAATATGGCAACATTGGATTCAAATTTGACATTTATCAATCATTCGACACGATTTAAAAAAGGGTATAAATATTTATGAATAACGTTTTTAAATGTTCAAATAAATTTTAAGATTATTTTTTCAGTTGGTTATGAAAAATATATTTAAAAAGCTCATATTTACTAAATAATATAGGTGTACGTATTTGCGTTACCTATGTTTTAATATTTAAGAATGGTTATGTATATTCGCATATATAAGCGAGGGCTAAAGGGAAAACTGGCTAAGTCACATTTACAAAAAAGACGATTTAAATTTTGAAAGCATTTTATGCTGGAGTTGGATACATTAGAATTAATGATTTTGAAAGGAAATTCTGTATGTTGAATGTATTTGGAATTGTTTTCTGTATAAACTATGCCTAATAATAATAATAATAACCGACGTGGTTAATTCACGGACTTAGCTAGTTAGGGGCCATTCAAGTATTACGTAAGCAGATTTTTTTGTAATTTCTGGCCGCCCTCTCCCTCAGGTCAGCGAAAGTAAGCAATGCTCTTAAATATAATTACGTAAACATTTATATATGTATATTCAAATCTGTTCTAATTCAGTAAAGAAATATTGCTGACGTGATCACTATCCAGACCCCCAACACAACATAGGATCATCAAAAATAAGCAAATCATGGACCCAATAAAATCAAATCAAGGAGTATTTTTCTGGCCATAAACTACAAAAAATCAATTGGGGAAAAAGGACTTAGGCAGTTTTTCTCTTTAGCCCTTCAAATATTCGTTGAAATCGATAATGTTTAACGACTTAAACCCAAGAAACTACAATAATTTTAATAACATTTAAAAATGCTTTGTACATATAACGCTGAGCTATTTGTTGTGGTTATATCCGTGCTGACTGTTACTAGATGTTATTTTCGTGATTTCTTTATAATCTATCATGTTTATTTCTATTGTACCACCTATTTTCATTCAATATCGAACATATACTTTGAGGAATATTTATGATATTTGGAGCAAGTAAATTTAAGTATATCGTTATATAATATACGCTCGAGTGTGTTGCAAATGGGGCTGCCAACATTGTTTCCCCAAATTTTAGTATTTTTCAGAATAAGCTATAAAAAATATAATTATACTTCGATAAAAATGTAATGATTACTTATTTATTAAAAAAATATATTTTGCACTTCCTTGCATCTTTAAATAATTTATTGTCTGCAATAAAAGTCTCGTATGATTCTGCGGATGCATCCAGATGAAATATAATGTTGTGTTTTGTAAGTTCTATTCATAAATATGCGAACCAGAATATTATATATTAAAGTAGCTTTGGCAATTCTATTTGTTATCCACAACATAATTATATTTTCACATGACTACAGTTGAAATATTGTGGACAGATGGCGGTCATAGCGTCGTATTTAAAAGTTTTGTGAAGTAGTGTTTAAATAATACTATTTACACAGGGTCAGTTGTTTAAACAATGCTCTTGACCGATTTGACTGTTGTTGACCTTGCGTTAATCGGATAAGTATAATCATAATGCGATATCCTCATGACATGTTTCATATTTAGTCGGTTAATTTAACTTGACCGATTTTGAACTTTATTTTGTTCTTCTCTCGGTTTGAGTTTTTTTACTGATTACTTGAAACAAAAAGGTTCGTTATACAACAATGCCTACACATGAATCTGGTATAACATCGATGGATTATTTTAATATATTGGCCTCGTGTGAACGGTTCATAAGAGTAATTTTTCCTCGCAGGATACAAGTTACAACAATATTTTGGATACTTGAATAGTTTAGTGACCGGCCTTACATAATTAAATGATACTATAAGGGATAATGAAATGTAAATATTTAAACTTATGTTCATTTTCATACTTTATAATAGGTAAGTATTAATTTATATTAATTTTGTAATAGTGTGCGAGACGCTTTATAGGAATACTAGCTTATATTATAGTACGATAAGTTTTAATATGAATTTATACACAGTAAACACACGGGTTTAATTTAATATCATACATATATGTGTTAATAGGACATAGTCTATGCGTTATGTTAAATTAAATTCGTGTGTTTACTGAGTAATGATGGGTTTGGATGTAACTTGTGTATTGTAAAACTGAATATTGTCAAACAGTTAAAACTAAATATAAGTTGAAATTTTGCTTAGCCAACAGATAGGACATAATGCTTTAGTATACCGATATTGAGATGTACAAAAGTTGGTATTTGGATCGAGGTGGTAATTTTTTTTTTCACAATATATTTTATGTTATCTGTATATTTTTGTTTGAAATTTAAATTCTACCAGTCTCAACACACATGGTGTTTCATGATGTTGTAATCTTATTTTTGCATATTTTGTTATGAATTCCTAAATTAGAGAATATTCCGAATTACGAGTTCAACTTAAATTTAAATAATATATAGATTTTGATTTCTCATCGATGTAAAATTCATTTCTGTTGTAATTGTTAAACGGCTCGAAAATTAACTTCTAAATATACTTTTTTTAACAGAGATATATATTCCATTATATATATTATATAATTTTCTCTATTTATCGATGGAACTTTAGTCAGTTCAAAATATGAAACACTATAAACTATATTGAATCGACTGAATGCCCGCAATAAAACAATATTAAGAATACTACTGACATAGTTATAATGTTTAAGATGAGTTTTCTTATATATAGACTTCGATTGTATGAAATATTGTTGTATGTGTTGTATGCAAGAACATGTTGTATGCAGTTTGAAAATGTAAAAAAAGAAAAATATTTTTTTTTTATCAGAAATCTAGTTAAATTTACCTGAAAGAATTATAATTGTAATTCAAAATTAGTACATTAAACAATGTGGATTAATCATTATCCCGATAACAAGACGTAGAGGTCAAGTAGATGATGGCACAATGTTTTGATTATTAAATTTACAGGCGAAAGACATCGTTTCTATTAGTTTTTTTATTTATATATATTTAAAATTCCGTGCTTACACAGGAATCACATATTTTCATCACGCTGACTGTTTACTGCAACATAATTGAAATAAGGAAAGTGAGAGGACTATATAAACACAGCGGAGAAATTACCATATATGAATAAATTCCTTTATTAAAAAGCGTGATGTATATAATGTGATGAAAAATAAAATATAATTGAAACATATTGTAATTTTTAAAATGTAGAGGGGTAAATTGAAAATAAGAGCTGGCAACATTATTTTTCAACGCGCGAAAATTAATTTTGCGCGGCAAATTATTTTCATATCCTGCTACACCTAACATATAAATTTATTCAAACAACAAACAGATGAGTGATTTTGGGACAAAAGTGGTATTGAATGATAAATTAAATGTTAGAAGTATTGCAAATATGAATTTGTGTTAGTAATGGTATATATTTAACGCTTATAATTAAACAAGTTGTGTTGATTAAAATAAGTATATTTATGAAATATAATTTACGCGGTAATTTTATGCGTAAATTTTGTGTCTTTCAGACAAAACAGTTTTATATATAACAAATCAAAAAAATTCTAACCTGTAAATTATTGTAAGAGCGTTAATTGAAATTAAAAACAATTCGTTTCCGAAGAAGCTCTAAAATGGAAAATTACAATGTTTTGATATCATAGCAATTTTAAATTATATTTTCCACATTCATAGACGTCTCATATATTAATAATTCCTAGAAAATATTGATGCTGTGTTATTTGTATAGAAATAAACGATTGTAACTTAAATGACAGAATAGTTTTGTGAAGGTATAAAAAATCACTTGTAGACGTGATGTACTGCGAATATGTAAAAAAAATAAAGATAAGTTTTTATATAGATGTAGTGAAATTGTACGAAATATGAGAATTTAGTTTTTGTACTATTCGCGATGAATGAACTAGCGTGTAACTGATGCCTCTCAGACAAAATAATGTTAGTTGTTTTTTTACTTGTAACGGTTAGACGTGTAATCGGTTTGCACACATTGTTTTAGACTCGAGTTTTGGTAAATAAAACGTACTTGAACGTAAGGAATATTTGGTAGTTGGTGAATTGCTTAGAGAATAATGTTTCTTCTGTGTGGTTTGTATGTAGACGATTGCGGTATTCATTGGACCATATATTGTTAGAAAGGTACAAGTGTCAGTGTTGTAAATATGTTTTCTCTTTCCAACTGTCTGTCAAAATATATCGCTGGTTGATACATGATTTCAAGTCGAATAATTTTCAATAAAGACACGAAATTTGATTTATATATTATAAAATTTCTTTATTCAACCCAAGCCGGTCCCGACGATGCATTAAAGAAAAAGTGAAAATTTGTGTGTTATGAACGTAGAGTTACTGATCTCAGTGTCGTGAAACCCATTTGTCAGATGGAAACTTACATATTGTCGACCATGAGGGGTGCGAGTATTACTAAACCTAAACCAAACATAACATCTGCCCTTATATGTCACGCTCTTTCCTGCGTTTAGTTCTGCACACTTCAATCTTAAGTGAAAGAATGTGTTGTGTACAGTCAACTATTAACTTGCCATAACACACACCAATCGTATGTGTCATCTATACCTCAACACAGTATATATAAAGTTCTTTGTATTTATATGAATTTGGTTAATTTTGATGAGCCATTAGATAATGTTTTAAGCTCTCTACCAAATGAACTATTGGGTGAGACTCTCGAGATCAAAGAGATGGTCTATATAGGCTATTGTTTGTATAAATGTGATACATATGATTTATGTGTGCTGTCAAATTAAAAGCACATGTTTGAGTGCTCATACTGAATAATATCTGTGTCGGAACACAGTGTTGTTTTGGTTATGCGTGTAGTGATGCTTATATTGTCTATAACAAATTTTAAAGGAGGTTAGAATTGTCATGCGATACCAGCGTTGCAGACATTAAGGCAGACGACCACTGAGCTTGTTACGATGAGTCCCGACTTTAGTGTAGACAGTGTGACCAACATGTTCTAACATTTTGATGATAAGAACTGATTGCTAGCCTTAATTTAACTTATAACTAAGTGCTAAAAATAATAAATAGCTCTTTTGAGTTCCATAATATATCTTGGTGTTTTATTTTTACATTCTAGAAAATGCAAGTAATTCTAACGCCCAAATTTTACTATTGCATAATTGAAACCTGTATCGATTGTTGAAATATTTTAACAAACTTATGATTACAAGGGAAAATATTATCTGCAGCTTTAAAGTAGCAGAAATGTATGTGCATTTAAGTAAAAAGAGCACTCATTTTATTACTTCGGATTATTTTTAAAGTATCAAATTGAAACGAACGTTTACCTATCAAGTTATAATATTTCTTACACAAAACGTGTATATCTTTTACATATACCATATGACAAATAAAAAAAACACGGATGCCATTTCACCTGATTGTGGGTAATCATGCGCATGCATTGTGGTAATGAAGTACAAACTTTTAGAGTTGAATTTAACGGTTGATATCAATTCGGTTTAATAAGCAAACATGTACCGTGTTATTACAAAAAAGTTATATACGTATTAAATACTTGGTTTAAAAAGTTTCCTCATAAATGCACCGCGCTCGCCCGTGGCAAGTTCGCGTTATCCTTTTTCACAAGTATAACCTAACGTAACCAAAGCGAGACAAAAGAGCAAGATGGCGAACATTCAACGACCGCGGTGAATTTAATGACACCTTTTTAAAGCCAGGGTTCAATACGTATTTAACTTTTTTGTAATAACACTAATGTTTTTTTTTGAACCACAAAAAATGAGATTGCAATATAAATGGACAACTGAGATTATATTACTTTTACCAATCAAGCTGTGCCCGCGACTTCGTGTGAAACTTAATGCATAATACAGTCTGTTGTTTACTGTGTCTTAGATATTTTTATACATTATATAATATACCTACTCTTTTTGTAAGAGATTGAATTGAATTTTCTTACCATTTTATTCTCTTACTTACCTCGAGCCGTCATTCAGATTACATTTTTTCCCTTTTACTATATTTAGCTTTCTATTTAGCATCCTTGTCTTGTGAAATTATTGTTACTGGAAAAGCTATTAATAACATAATAGTACATTTTTCTTTATAAATATTAGTAACAGTATGATTTGATTATCAAATAAGAGTTAATCGAATTTACGAACATTATCACTCTGCCGGCATGCTGCTTATTTCAGTTCGTTCGATCATATATTTCCCTGCAGACAGCCAAAGGTTTGTAGTCCGGTCCCTCAGACACAAGCTCACTTTTTATAAGACATGTATCCGTCCTATTATGACACAATATAGTTGCCCTGTTGTTGCGCATATGTCGAAAGATAATTTTCATGTCGCAGGTTCTTCAAAACCGCGTTTTACGTAAAGTAACCGGTGCCCCGTGGTACGTCCGAAGAGTCGATCTCCATAGGGACCTAGAGATGCCTTGTATCTGGGCGTACGTAAAAATTTTGAAAAAGCCGTGAATCATCCCAGTCCGTTAGTGGTATCCGCCGCAAAATACGAACCTGTACCGAACGGTGTACATTATAAAAGACGTTGGCGACATATTTTTACCGACCCTCCAGATGAAATAATGGCAGTGAACGATCAGTACCAGCCTGTCTCTCCAAATAAAGCGTGCTCACGCCCACGCCCACGTAACCACAGATCACGCCGCCGTGGTCTAGGGATAAATTCCGCTCCCGCACACCAGACTAGGACCCCCTCGGCAGCTGCTCAAGCCTAGGTCCGTTCCCTCGGCGTGGAGCCCTTGAGTACGCTGCTCGCGCGATACAGTGACACAAAATCTTACATCACTGCGACAACATTACACATATCACCTCCACACACGTGCACGCATACTCGCTTACACATGCAAGTGGAAGGGTTTTATCTTTTTCCCCTTATCAAACTGAAATAGTTTAGAATGTTATCCGATACGAAATATATATAAGAGTTGTTGAGGTATGTATGCTTGGTACACATATATGTTTCAACAACTCATATATGTATGAATAGTTAGGTTAGGTTAGCTCACATAGGTCGCGAATTGCATGTATCAGGCAACAGCCAAAGCCGAGGTGTGCCGCGCACCCTTGAGCTAGTTGTCAAAATAAAATCGGCTGAGTGGCTTAAGCGCTCGCCTTAGTAGTCCGGTGAAGCTGTTAAGACCTCGCTTGGTCAATAGCATAGTCGGTTCGAAAAAGAAAAAAGGTTTTAGTAATAAAACACACTTTCACACTATATTTTATTGCAAATTCAGTTTGGTAGTAATCAACACTCTGATGCACTGGTCATAAGCAGTTGCTATGGCTAAACCCGTGTGGTCTCTGTTCCATTCGAGTGCGTTGATTGGCTGAGAGCTGATTACCATGCGCTGCAATCGCTTCAGTTTGCCGGGAACGCCGCACGCGACTCCCTGGCCGTCTACTTTGTATCTTTGGTCTGGATATTCACTGTACATGTTCAATTAATTATATATAAATATGCAGAAATAAAACTGTTAGCAACATTTTCATCCTCTATTTCTCAACTGATTTTTTTTAAATTATTAGTACATATTAACGAGTGTTATCACTATCAGAAAATCAGAAGAATTCATTTTATGGGACGACTATTTAATTAAATAAAATGGCAACTGAACGGTAATCTGTCAATATTCTTGAAAGTCTTTTTATTCTCTTCACTCGTCTCAATCACTCACTCACCCACTTTTTTATATGGACACATTTTAATCCTACTTTTTCGTATGATTTTTCGAACGTTTGCTTCCATACGTGCATACAAATCTTATCCTGACAACGATAAATACAATAAGAAAAGCAATAAGCTAAATACGTGCTGCCGTTTTGAAGTGATGTGCTTACATCCATTTGGCAATTAATTTTTATTTATATGTATGACTCATTGTCACGTTCCGCTTGACCCCGCTTGCAGGTTTTTTTTACAATTTTCCAATATTTTAAAGGATTAGTGGTTTAAAAATGGAATACAACATACTATTTCCAAAGTGAGACTTGTCCATTCCCAGCGCATGTTATAAACAAATCACGATTTTGAGGAAGATGTCGCGCCACCCATATTGTACCACTTTTGGTTGAATTGTCCAAAACCTGTTAACCCAAAAATTCATATTAGAATTTATTAATTTATTGTTTTTGTAGAAATTTTCATAAATCTATACTAATACTTATACTATAATATTATAAAGAAGTAAAGTCTGTGGGTTTGTGACGTTGTAGGGGGTAACCTCAGGAACTACTGGTCCGATTTGAGAAATTCTTTCAGTTTTATATAACTTATTTATTGTGGAAGGTTATACATATAATCACGCTAAGGCCAATAGGAGCGGAGCACCGAAGAAGAATGTTACAAAATCTTTTTCTTCTTCTTGAGAGCTTCCGCTACGTTTTATCGTTAACCCAAAGTAACTATTTCACGCGAACGAAGTCGTGGGCAGAGGTTAGTAATAAATAATACAACGTAAGCTCAGGGAACGTTGGAACCAAAAATAATGGGGGTTCGAAAAATAGCATATCTCGAGCTTTGTAGAAGTGTTCGAATAATTATGTCAACCTTTTTTTTATTTTTTTTTTATTTCATAGGTGGCAAACGAATAGGTGGGTCACCTGCTGTTAAGTGATCACCACCGTCCATGGACACTAACAACACCAGAGGAGTTGCAAGTGCGTTGCCACCCTTAGGGTTGGGTTAGGGGAGGAAGATAGAGAGAAGAGGGAAAGGGGAGGTGGGCCTCCGGCGCTTTCACTGACCGAACGAAACGCAACAAAGCATGCACTGTTACTTCACGTCGGTTTTCTGTGGGTCGGATGGTACTACCCCGGTCGAGCCGACCCATTCATGCTGAAACCAGTAATAGTTTCAGCGTGACTCTACCACCATTAAACCTTCCCGAGTCTTGAACACGCGCCATCATACGTTCGAGTGGAGTTCTATGTGGTAAGAAATCTTCAATCAGGCTGTATTATAAGGAGGAAGTGACCGTAGGTTTGTCTGTACGAGTTCCTAATTCTTCCATCGTAAGCTGCATTTTACTAACCTACGTACCTAAAAATTATAAAAAGAACACACCTGCGCAAACCCTTTACTCGGGTTTTGTGTTCTCACGTCAAACACGTGAAACTTTCCTTCCAATGTTGTTGCGACTAATTTATTCATTGGAATATCTTTACGATCAAATTCTGTTGAACATACCTATGAAAATATAATTTCATTTTGTTACAATTACATAAAAAAAAATAGTAAAATAAACCATGTCCATTATAATATCAACAAATTTTATATCTGTAACTTTACAGACAATCCCACTTTAAGAATCATAGCTATAAATCAAAAAGTTTCTGGAAAAAATGCATCCATACAAATAAAGAATTTTCTTTATCTTTCAAGTACATGTATGGATGATGAACTTATTCTTCATAGAGAAACATGTCATACTTTGTTAATATATTGGATTAACCATACCCCATTTTTTAAGTTACACTCCCATCTGAGAGACATCATTCGTAAGTCGAACATCTTTAAATCTCCGTTATCGTAGCCGGCGATAACTATTCTTTCGGCATCATTGAATGCATTACCGAAGCCTACACTCCAGCAGTCTCTTCTAGTTTCGCCAGCGACGGGTTGCATATTGGCTACAGGTTTACCTCTCTGTCGAGGATCCCATACTTTTACTGTACCTTAAATAATATACTTTGGTTTTTAGGCTTATATTGTATATTTTTATGGCAAAATTAATGTTTGTAGGTTTATATTCTATCCCTTCCTTCTTTCCATATTTAAAACATTTAACATTCTGTGCAGATGTTATTAGTAATTTATTAAAGTTTCTGGCATACATACAATCAATAATTATATATAATTTTCAATGTGTTTTCTCAAGAGTAAACATGGAGAAAGAGTCCGTGTTATATAATATTATATATGCTTTGTATATACTTAAATAATAATAAAAAGAAACCCACTTTTAATTCTGATCAGTCACATAGTTCTCATAGAAAATCAATATTAAACCCTTGTGGATTTTCACTGAAACCAAGTTTCACACATCAGTTAATAAGATATACTAATATATATTTCATTTAACACACTCTATGTTATAGAGTTAAGTATATGAACACATTTGGATAGTTCATTTTGATTCACATATAAAAAACACAGAATTTACTGTTTAGACCCATATGGTGTTATTACAAAAAAGTTAAATACGTATTGAACCCTGGCTTTAAAAAGGTCTCATATTAAATTCACTGCGGTCGCTGAATGTTCGCCATCTTGCTTTTTTGTCTCGCTTTGGTTACGTTAGGTTAGACTTGCGAAGAATAGGTAAGATAGTATCGAAGGGTGGGGAGGGGGTAGTTTTAGGGCGAGGGAGCTTCTAGGGGGGCCACGATGGGTGAGAAGTAAACCTCGTTAAAAAATCAATGGCGGGGTGGCGGTGGAGAGGCCTAGCTTTTCCGCTGCCAGCCGAACCCAGGGGGAAAGGGACAGGGGGCCTGGACTCCCATTGCACGGGTTCGGCGGGCTGGGAGGCAGTCTTGCAACCGGGCTGCCTCAGCTAGGTGCGGCGTGGGAAATGCCTGCCGCCGGGGGTGTCGCGGAGCTTGCCTGCATGCTTTTTTAAATCATAAATCATGGCGGGACAACATCCGCCGGGCCCACAAGTGTTATATACTTTAATATATTTATGTCATTATTAGATTGTATCCATATAAGTATGTATCTATTTATATGTAAGTTTATGTGCCATGTTAATTAGGTTTTGGTGTCAAAAGGCTATAGGGTCGATCAATATGAGAATGATTGTCTTTGGAATTGATAACTGCATTTATTAACAATTACTGTAATTTTAATGCATAATAAAAATATGTATGTTAGAAAAATAAAATCCGATCAAGTTTCTTGCCGGTTCTTCTCAATGACTGAGTTATTTTCCGAACAACCGGTCATTTTAACATTCATACGTGCCTTCTTCGGGCCTGGATTGAATAAAGTATTGTTGCCTATTTATATTTACTTTCAAGAATTATTGGTCTTGGCATTGCACACTAAAATATATTTGAAACAAAATTATTATAAACATAAACATAGACGGTGTTATTACAAAAAACGTTAAATACGTATGGAATCCTGGCTTCAAAAAAGTTTCGAATTAAATGCACCGCGGTCGCTGAATGTTCACCATCTTGCTCTTTTGTCTCTCTTTAGTTATGTTGGGTTAGACTTGCGAAAAAGGATAACGCGAACTTGCCTCGACCGAGCGCGGTGCATTTAATTCGAAACCTTTTTAAAGCAAGTATTTAACTTTTTTGTAATAACACGGAGAATATTCGACTTCTTAATCTAAAAACTGTTAAATAAATTTCAATTATTTTATACATCGATATTTACGTACCTACTATTCTATTTTATTTCTATTTATTCTATTTTAGTAATTTTAATTGTCGATTGTGTGTAATAAAAAATATTTTATACAATATATATATATATATATATTTGTTGCTGACAGTAAAATTTTAACAAGTAGTGAATGAAGTTGGCACGGACTTGATTATCTTCTCATTTGAAATTGCATGAAGTTGACTGACGAGGAACTTTCAAATAATTCTTCGTAAGATAGTTCTCATTATTTTAGACATTTGTATATTTGAATGAATAAGCTTAACCTATTTAAAATTTCACTGTTATTAACTTCTCATAGTAAGTTGATTATATATATATATGGGTTTGTCCTTAACGGATCAAAGAAACAAAGACAATAGATATAGATTGTATATTTATTTTACTTACGGTATTGTAACTATACATGTATTGTTAGTGTTAAAAAGCACATTATTTCTTAAATATATATTAGTTGAATTAAATGGACACAATGTCCATCTTTAAAATACTCTCATGAGTGAAATGGTTTTGGACATTATTTTATATTATTTATTATTATTTTACCGGTTTTTAAATTCATGGTCTCAACCAATGCTAATCGATTTTTCTGAACAGT